>QYTT01092429.1:17660-33240 GCA_006980735.1 Dasypogon diadema | reverse complement strand
TATGGAATAGGTACCCAAATATGGACTACTATAAAACTAAATTTCATACTAATCAAAAAGTATATCAGATTTTTTTTACTAAACACAATTAGACAAAAAAAGACCTCTAAAACAATCAAACAAACATGTAATCAACGCATAGTTATAGTATACAATATTATTTCCAATCATGTTTTGAGAAGTACTTAGTTTTTCGTACCTTAAAAACTTTTCTCACAGCGCCAAAACAAAACACTCTCACCGCGGCCACAACGGTCGCCCGACTGACAAGTCAAAACCTGTACGCGAGTATAATGATGGAAAGAGACAGAAAATCACTGTCTTTTGAAACTGGGAGTATTCGTTTCCGAGAAATGGTGGTATTCCATATTAGGGATACTATTCCATATTTGGTTACTTTCCTCTATCTTATACAATGTTTGATAAATATTCAATAGAGTAAAGCATAAGTTATTATGAATTGTCTATTCCAAAACAACTATTTTAAAAGTATTTTGCATTTCAATGTTGTTCAGGTTGTTTTACTTGAAAATTGGTTATAATTTTACAGACGTAAATTAGATTAGAAATACACTAAATAGACTAACAATTTTTTAGAGTGGAAACTGTATCCTTGATGATTTTCTTTATTTTTTTGAAATTTTATTTATTATTTGGCATCTTACAAAATCGGATGTCGGGTTCTTTTAAGTGGGTATCTATTTATTTATTTTATTCATTTCTTTATTTGTTTAGTTCAAGGCATTGTACAATAAGATTGAGCTTCTATCTGTATAAGATAATCGAAGGTGGTATGAGGAAAAAAAAAGGTGTTGCCAAATTATCCCGAGAATACATATTAATAAAATTTGCTAGCATGAATGAAAATTAGTTATAAATTTAGCAAATATAGATTATAAAATTTAAAAAAAACTGCAAATAATCATATTAAATAGGTATGGCAGAAAATATGCTCTTGAAAGATCTGAAAGTGTCTGACGAAGGAGACTCTAAGTTGAACCGCAAGAGAATTCAAAAGTTTGATGGCATGTATGAAGAACAAGCGTTTGGTTATCAAATAATTATGTCTAAGCAAAGTTAACGTTATACTTCTATTTGATCTAGCAAAATCAATTAAAAAAAAGATAACCGGGACAACTAAATTTGGTTATCTTAGCAAAGTAATAAAATGACCGGTAATTCAAATAACCCTTACACATACCAAATCACAGAATTTAAAGCAAGAGACAATTGCTGAAATTATCGCTGTCTAATTTATTTATTAAAAAGCTCGCAACAATTCGTGAATAGGAGCATCAATACTGTCTTAGAGAGAAAAAATGTCCAAAAGAAATCGATCACTAGATTACAAAAGAATTTTGTCTTACTTAACGAACTGAAATACAAGGCAGCATTCGGTAGTACTTTCAGAGCTTTCTATAGCATGCTGGAGCAATAGAAAGAGCACAGCAAATTTTCAGCAGCACTTTATGAGATAGCAATTAAAGTTGAACAGCGCAGTCAGCTCTGTAGTTTAGTCTCTTAAAGCTCAAGCAATTGCAGCAAATCCGAAACTAGCTTTTCAGACAGCACAGCAAGTATAGTACCATTTTCTTTGATGTTGCTTTCAAACCCTGATTTCATTTTTACGGCGCCTAAATGTAACTTATGTAGCTCTGCCAAAATCTTACTTTGACACGATTTCGATATGACCATTTTGTGACCTTTCATAAGAACTACTTTTTCTGTGTGTAACTCATTTTGATTTTTTTTAATCTTTAATTTCCTCCTTTTGTCTTAATAACCTACTGTAGGCTTTCGTTTCTCTTTGGAGTATTTCCAGAGAAATAAAATTTTCTCCCAACGTTGCGACATCATTTAAATAATTAATTACCAATATCTATATTTGATTCGGATTCAGTATTATTTATCAAAAACCTTGAAGTGAAGTCCTTTATATTGTCACTGTACTTAACATAATCAATTGAATAACTAGAGCCCGGTAAAAAGTGAGCCCATCCGCATATAAAGATTGCAACTAAAACGGAATCGATCGGAAGCTTTTCTGTGTATGCCTGTTAGGAATTTGTCCATCAAAACAGCTTCCAATTTATCGCCTTATTTGTAATTTGCAGACAAATTTTTAGTTTTGCCAGCTATTTGTTCGCTGATTTAAATTCTAATTTTCTATAACTATAATTTTCTTCTCTCCTTGAGTGGTATTATGTTCGGTGAAAAATAGTTTAACATGGTTCCCACATTTCTGTATATTGTTGATGATACTGCATAATCGCGAGACTACTAAAGGCACAAGTAAAGGCAAAGTAAAGTTTTCTGCTGGCATTAATTTTTTTTGTTATAATGATAAAATTATTACTACTGAACTCTAGGATAAGACAAGAAATATCATATTTTTGGATTTTTGGCATGAGTCTGAATATGCAAGGAACAACAATGAACAATTAGTGACAAAATTTTAATTTTGCTACTCTATATATTTAGTTACGTTGTGATTTAAACTGTTTATCAATACTGATGACTTTCCTGCATCTGTAAGCGAAATTTTGAGAAACGTGTAGGTTCCATGGTAATTAATATCGATAAGGATGCACGTGAAGTAGAAGATGTATTATTCCTACTTTCACCCGGCATGGGCTTTCAAGCTTTTCATCGTTTTCTTTCTTTTTAGTGATGATTTCGCTGATTCTTCTTGATTTTCTGCAGATAATGGCCCCTCAGAATCCGACTTCTGTTTTGTGTCCTTGTCCTTGATTTCTTTTATCCTTGCTCTTGCTATCGGTCCAATAGCCATTTGATGAGCAGTTATTTCGATGCCTTTTTTCCTCGTCCCCATTTGTAAGTGATAATGCAGAATTCGCTAATTAAAACTGCCAATGTTAACCCGGGGGGTTATACGAGTCAGTAGAATAGTATGTTTGTAGCGGTCCTGCGCCCACCCGACCATCCAAAAAAGATCTCCACCGGAGCTTTCCACCGAAGCTTTAGCTTTCCCCCCAAGCTTAAACCTTCCCCCCAAGCTTCGTCCAGACACCTCAACTCAAAATTTGGCGGCGCTACCTAGAATCAGGGCGTCTAAAGGTTTACCACTAAAGCCTTACTTTGAGACTCAAACCTAAAATCTGGTGGTGCTATCTAGAAACAGAGAGCATCCAAAAGTTTTACCCAGCAATGCCTCTACCTACAGCATGACGTTTAAAAGACAAAAATGTGTGGTGCAATTGTGCTTAGAAACTGCATTTGGTCTTGGAAGGAAAACATGTGCCATGTGCTTAGCGAGAGCATTTTAATTCTACCAAAATATTTTTGTCGGCAAGATGTGAGCATTACGTTGAATGCGGGTTGAACAACACGCGGTAAAGTTGCAAAATGCACTATCAGAACCTCGATACTGCTTTTAGATAACAGAAAATCTCATAAACTCATAAAAAGTGTATTACTTTGTACTGATTTGAAGAAATAGTAAAGTTTTTAATCTTTCGAAAGAAGTTAAAGTAGAACATATTCATCTTCCCCTAAACCGCATGTGTGCGAACTGTAAAGATAATATGTGGAACTTTTAACAAAATAACAGCAACAAAGCTACTGATTTACGCAGCTTTGGATATGCTCAAGCATCTTTCGGTGGGCGGATTGTAAAAGTTGCTTGATTTTCACAGATCTTCAAATCGAGAGCACATATTTAGCTTTCATCACTCAACAGCCAGATAGCGCTACCAGACCCCAGAAGCCTTTGCACTCAAGCGAAAACTTTGTTTATCTTCAAGCATATTTTAAAATTTGTTTGAACTTGACCGGTCTTCAACTCCACAGCGTGCCGCCAGATAGTGCTACCAGACTACAGAAGACTCTGCACTCGAGCAAAAAATTGTTTTTTAAGAACGGTCGTCAATCTACTTTTAAAGAGAAAGCACGACAGATTAAAAACATTTCGAAATCTTCATTTAGATAATAGAATATCCCACAAACGGATTCTTTTACACCAATACAAAAGACATAGTGAAATGTTACTCTTGGTCCTTGGAAATGTATGCTTTGAATTGTTCTGAAGACGTTGAAGCGGATCATATACGTCTTTCCCCGAATTGTATATATGTACGCCAACGGTAAAGTTGTATGCAATGCATTTAATAAACCATCAAAAACATCAAAATTACAAATTTACGCTTTCTTATCACGCTAAAACTCATTATCAATGCAGGTCAACCCACATTCAACTTAAGGGGGAACAACAGGATGGAAGTTGGGAAAACTGATTTTCTTTTTTTTATAGTATTTGAAAGTATGCACATGTCATCCTAAAATATTATGTAAAAATTCATAAAAATGACGAAGTTACAGCATATTTTCTCTTGACGTACACGAAGCTAAAACGATCGGTTCGCACCATTTATCAGGATGATGCATTGTCGGCAAACAAATGATTTCTATGAAGGGATATTATTTAAAAGGTTAAATTGAATTGTAAACTGGCCCTTTATTGTATTGGCAACACTGAAGATGCTTATTTAGATTAGTTTTCGTTCATTCGTAACGGTAACGAATAGTGTCTCATGATTTTAGCTTAGCACATTTTGTTAAGTTTTTTCTCAAAACGACATTTTTTTAACTGGTTTCCCTGTTTTCTCCGCCGATTAAAATCGAACCGTATTTTTCTTTAGATCTACTTAAACTACATAAAATTCTCTTCAGTTAAGCGTACGGAAATTTTTTTCTATTGGAATTCACTATTTTTTGGCTCTTTCGAAAAAAGAAATTCAGCGATTTTTTCGAACATTTTCTTTAAAGATCTGCCAATTCCACAATTACAGTAATCCCCCCTATAACAGGGTATATTAGTTCCGCGTTATAGGAAAACGCGTTGTATGAGCATTCTCGTAAAACGCGCTCATATGGCCCCGTATAACGCGTTATGTACAAATGATTCACGTTTAGTTTTTCTCGTTAAAGGGGGTTTAAATCGAATATTAAGGAAAAACTATGTTATGAACGAAATATCATTATAAATTTCACAGTACAAAAATATAACGTGGGGAATCACCGCGTTATATGGGGGACAACACGTATTATACGAGGGACATGAAATCGCGTAATATGAAAACGCGTTATAAGAGTGCCGTGTTATCTTACTGTACTCGATTTTTTAAAATCTGGTACGCATAACTGAAGTTACACCAATAAGATTTCAAAGAGCGTTTTGTTTTCGTTTTTCAGACCACTACAAAGAAAGTTACATGGAAAACCAGGAACGAGCGTTCTTCGTGAAGCGCCATGGAGAGACATCTGTCACGTTATTATAAACTAAAAATTTTGGAATAAAAAAATTCGTAAAAATAGCTGTTGCTCCCCCTTAATGCTCACATCTTGGTGATAAAAATGTTTCCGGAATAAAATGCAACTACTAAGCACATGACACATTTTTTCCTTCCACTAAAAGATCAAGTGTGGTTTCTAAACGCAATTGCATCACACATTTTTGCTTTGCTAAAACTCGTTATCAATACAGTTAAACCCGCATTCAACGTAATGCTCACATCTTCCCGATAAAAATATTTTGGTAGAATTAAAATGCTCTCGCCAAACAGATGGGTACATGTTTTCCTTCCATTACAAGATCAAATGTTGCTAAGCACAATTGCATCACACATTGTTGTCTTTTAAGCGTCATGCTGTAGGTAAAACTTTTGGATGCTATCTGATTTTAGATAGCGCCACCAAAATTTGGATTGGAGTCTCAGTCTATATTTACATTTTACATCTAATTTTGCAATATATATCTGGTAAAAACCTTTACATGACGTTACTCCTGGTAGTTCAGTAAGCGGCACAGTAATTACCTTACCATGTATCGAGGTAATTATTCTGTGAGTTTTTCAAATGTAAATTTAAATTTATTATACTATATAATTAGTCACTGAGTGTTTTAAAGAAACATTTTACTTTGTAAGTTTCTCATAGTCATATTTACTTTGCAAATTTGTAAAAAATTCCATATTTTTGCTACCTTGTGGAAAGGTTTAGATTGATTATTATATCTTAAATATTCAGGGCCTAATTAATGTAACTCGATTCAACACTATCAAATGTAAAAATAATAGTATAGATTCGTGAAAAACTAAAACAAAATCCGACAATTTTATCATTTAAAACAAGGATTTTTGTCCACATTTTATGCATGACATTTTGCGAAGCATTCCTCGTTAAATTTCGTTTAAATTTTCGTGCGTACGTATACTTTCGATTCGATTTTGTGGCGATCGAATCGAGTTGCACATTTTACATCCAGTTTCTGTAGTCAGAAACTTTTTCTTAGTAAACTATAACAATTTTGTTTGTTAAATGAAAGCAACAGTCTTTGTATTAATTGTTTGCATTTTATCTAATTTTTTAGACAACAAGAGGAATATCTGCGAAGAACGCTTGATTATTCCGAAGATACTACGCAACCAGCGTCTGCTAATTCCAGCGTTTCAGAAGATCCTACTAGTCCAGTAGCTGTAGAAAATCCCATGGAGGTAGAAGCTACTCACTCGCAGGAGGTAGAGTCACTTAAGAGGCTTCTGCAGGAGGTAATGCGATTAAATTACTTAAAAATAAACATAAAAAACATATTAACAAATTTTTAAATTTAATTAATGCTGCTGCAGCATAAAGCGGTAATTATAAAAACGACCTTGAATTCATTCACCTTGTGTGCTTATTTTATACTTAATGTTTTAATTTGTTTTGTTTGTTTTTTTCTTAGAATTTTTGTTTGTTTGTCTTTTTAATGTTGTGGTCTGTTATGTTTTCATTTTTTTCATTTAGAGTGAAATGAATGTTGTTACAAAAGGCGAAGAAATAGAAAGCCTGAAGCAGAAGGTAGGTTGGGAATTTATATTTTTACACCGCTTTTGGGTATCTGATTCACTTATAATATAATAAAACCTACGGGAATTTGAAAAGCAAATAATTAGAGCACAACTTCCTTGTATTTATAGCTTGTAAAGCTTGAAACGACTGGGAATGAAAACGAACTTCTAAATGAGCGATTGAGGCAGACAGAAAGGGAGCTGACGAATATTAAAAAGGAAGCTTCAAATTATCAAAACATGCTTCAACAATCTCAGGCTCAATATATGGCATTAGATAAAAAGTACAATAAAGCAAAGAGGCTAGTTCGGGAATTTCAACAGAGAGAAGTTGATATGGTTCACAGGGAAGAATTTTATCTTCAGCTTTTGCAAGAAAAGGATACAGAGTACAATGCTCTTGTTAAAAAACTCAAAGATCGTGTAATAAATTTAGAGCAAGAGTTGCAAGAAACACAACGAAAGGCCGGATTTCCTGTAGTCCTTCCGTATGACAGTACAAGTCTGAAATTAACACCGCAAATGACAAGAAAGCAACCACCGAAGCCACTGTTTCAAAAACTGGAGACAGAGTTATCGGATACGGAGATTTCAGATTTATCACCTGACGGAGAAGGAGTTAAAACTGCAACCGTTGAGAGAAAAGTTCCAATCAAAGATGAATTGGATACTGCAGTCCCCCAACATGAGCTGTTGGACAATTCTGCTAATAAAACAAAAATAGATCTCGGTGAGTGTTGATTTAAAAATAATTGAAAATTTATAACTAAATAATTTCGGGTCTTAACTATGTTGATAAAAAAGTTCTAGAAATTTACACTAAAAATTGCCTTAATAATGCTTTAAGAGTTAGGTGTACGTTCTGCTTAACCATAATGCAATATGACAGCAAGGAATTTACTGAAAGTTAAATTATTAAAACACAGTTGAAAATATACTAAAAGATGACATATACCCAAAAGTTCGCAGTATCCATTAATGACGGATTTCAATCTCATTTATTTATAAACCTTGTCTATATATATATATATATACTTATTTTGTGAATTTCTATAAATTCAGTTATTTTCATACAAAATGTCCGTTTTTGTACTGCAAAAGTAAATGTCTGTAACTTATAAACTACGCAGTTTTATTCATTCAATTATTCTCCATTACCATCAATTGTTTGTTGTAATGCAAAAGTACTGCTTTGAAAAAATTCAGGATTTTTTGAGCTTAATAACTGCTCGAAGCTTGAAATTACAGACTACTGAAAAGATGGCGAAAGGCTAGGGAGTATGGTAGGACAGACAGAATTTCGTTTCTTGACTTGGAGAGTTTTTGTATAGCCTGATGTGTAACATGCGGGTTGGCTGCGGGTTGTTGTAAAGGAGGATTTGTCCACGTCTATTAACCATTAGAGATTGCAACTAACGTAATTTTCCATGCATTGCCTCAATTTCCTGACAATAGGACTCTGCTGTAATCCTTTCAAAAAAAAGAGCAATAACACCCTTAATGGTTCATCATACAGTCACCATTACCTTCCTATGGCGTATTGACGCTCTGAGCTGATGACTAAAAGCAACGGCACACACCGTCTTGCTCTCCTCTAGTTAGCATACAGGACCCACTTCCCATCACACGATACAATGCAACTCAAAAACGATTTTATCCTATTGCGGTTCATCAACAAAGTTACTGTCCGCAACTTATTTGCCTGACTTAAATTGTGAAAACTGTAACGCCAATCTATTCAGTTTTTGAATTTTCCAATTTGTGCAAAATAGTGGCTTGCAATAGACACTTGGAACTTCTCAGTAAAACATGCTAACACATTTATGAATAGCGTTTAACTTCGGCGTACAATTTAACAGATATATACATTGCTTAACAATATTGCATAAAACACAAGATAATTACGCGGTCTTTCAAAATTTTCAATAAATTCATTACCTTGCTGCGTACATCTTATATTAACCTTATATTAACTAAAGCTCAATTCAGAGTCAACGAGAAACTGACATTTTATAATGAAAACACCTGGCATTTGTCCAAATACTCTTGAGCATGTGGTATTTGTATTTTATACAAATACTTCCTGTATTGGGCCGTATTATGAGTGTCGATTGAAATCGACTCCTCAATGAAACCTACATTAAAAAATGTTCAAAAGATTTTGTTGTTGATTCCAATTAATTATCATTAAAGGATTAGATTTTCCGAATTTTTCCTAAACTCTTTGTCCTAAGTTTAAACATATTGACTTGTAGATTTCAATCGACAGTCGACAATCGACACTCATAATACGGCCCATTGATTCGATTAAATAAACATTCAAATCTAATGCATGCTTCACGACAGAAGTCATATTTAGAAGTGAAAACAATTGGTCCGTTTTATTCTGAAGTTCAAAAATTGCTATAAACATGTCACTTTAGATGCATTTAAAGTCCTGTATTCGAAATGGAACATTCCGATTTTTGTTCGTGTTGCGTAATACGTAATACCCTAAAATGCATAGTGTTAAGCTGGAGAAATCTGAAGGAAGATGAAATTATTTAAAAACAGGCTGAACCACAGAATTGTTAGCAATATTATAGCAAATTCATATGTATGATATGAGTGCTAATTTACAATTGGCATATGATAACGGTCTGTGATACACGTAAACAGGGACACCTTTGGAAGGTAAAGAACTGGAGACTAATGACCCTCTGCAATATGAACTATAAAATCGTCTGTAAAGGCCCATAATAGAACTAGTCTGCACTCGGTAGTAGCGCCAAGCATCAAGGAAATAGAGAAACCAATTCAAATAAAAATGTATCGATGAAAAGTATTTTCTTCTTTTCTTATGCTGCTAAAATCAACTTAACGAAAAGCGTGGTCGTTAATACGGCTCATATTGAGAACGGATGGTTCCTCCCCTGTGTATTAAATAGATCGCCACTTTTTCGAAACATTTGGGTGTATACATCGATGGCGGTTTGAAAAAAGCTCTTCACAATCTCCTCTGTTCCCTCTTTCCCTAAAACGGAGGGTAGTCGTGCTAAATTACAAGTGTCATTGTCCGTTGTTCACTTCTTGAAGATTAACATACCAAATTGAATCGTAGAGAAAAATCGTAAATATTTCTGATACAATCGTATTCAGTAATAAGGGCATGTGATTTTGGTCATCACGGCAATTTTATCTTTCAGCTATGGATCGAATTGTTTACGGAATACGCATGAGAATTGGGTGAAAACTTCTCCCTTACTCCCAGTTGTCCGCCATACCCACAGACTGGCTTTATGTGGGCCAGACCTGGAACAGACACAGACCAGGCGCCGCTCAGATTCAACCTCGATCTTAGCGACACGTTAATCGGGAATCCAAGAGATTTGGTTGCAGGCATAGGTACCTTTGCCGCTCTGATATCATTGACAACTCCGGCAACGTGTTGATTCTATCTGGTACCCTCGTCTTGTGCAAAGTTGTCTTTTCGGTGTGAGAACTTCCACCAGATCGACACTAGTAACCATTGGTCAAGAACGGTGGATCCTCTCGTTTCGGGGAAAAATTTTTTGGACGAAAGTTGGATGACAGCAAATGGAGCACTTGGCAGTGACCTTGGGCTTTACCTTGGCTTAAATTCAGGAGTCACTTGAAGGTAACCTTAATATTTTTTAATGTAACACTCTATTCTTGACGTCGGGAAATCATTGAACATGGGTCAACGAGATCTATGAGGGTCACCTCAAGATCAAATAACCTCTGAAATCAATACTAAATAATTATACGAACAAAATTCGAACAAAATATTTGAGGCAAAAGTTGTGCAGCACAAACAGTGGCACTTAATCATTATTTTGACCTCAATTCCTCACAAAGTAGAGTATTGCAAATAGCATAGCAGTTTTCGTGGGAGAATTACGTATTAAAATGCATTTGTGTTTAGAAAGCTTTAAAATATCAGTCCCCAGGTACTGACGCCATACTCAACGTGTTATTTCCTCTAAAAAGCTCTTGCTGCGACTCTTCATCAGTATTCGAAACGTTGAGCTACAAGTAAAAAATTATTTTAATAGATTAATCAGAAGATTCCTCAAAAATCAACCCACATCATATTTTTGTATATTTTTTAAAGCTTTTTCATCGTCATTGCGAGGTTGCGAGCAGTAGAACGGCCTGCGAATTTGAATCTCAGCTATTTACTACATATTTATTACATTCTTTTCTTCCCTACATCTAGGGTATAACATAGTTGGTCTAAACCAATTATAGCATCTCTTCTTGTTCATAGTTGCCTACACATTTCCCCCATAATTTTTTACCTATGATTTCGATTTATAGAATATTGCTCTTATTTCCGCTCTGCTCCTTTGATTAAAATTGCGGTACAAAGTTTAAAGTTCGTAATAGTCTGGTAATGGATAAAAATGAGTTCTGCGATTTTATTCTCAGTTAAAATGGGAGTACTAAGTGACACTCAGCTATAAATTTCCTCTTTTGTTGGTATTATCTGTTTACATTGTAATGGAATGTTTTCTGTGAATGGAGTAAAAAAGATTCAGTGATTTAATGAGGGCCAACTGAATTTATATATAGTGCTTTCAAAATTACTTTGATTAAAAAATGCAGTTTTCTCTTTAAATATATTTGCATTTAAATTGCAGGCATTTATGTTTATAATTTGTCCTAAATATCTCAATCCTTTTTTAGGCTTACACTATTGATTATTTGAATGTAAGTTTTATTTTTACGATTGATCTGATAAGTATTTATGAGTGCCTTTTTATAACCATTCGCAGCAATTCGATGCCTTACGTGTTCATTAAAGTGCTGTACCGTTATAATTTAGCTCGAGCTTTTTTTAAAACTTGATTTTTTTGTAACGTCTGGAAATAAATAAGATTTTCATTTAGTTATATGTGATTTTAACAAATTCTCGAGATATTTTAAGTCATATTGTAACATACTCTTGAAAAGTCGAATGTTATTGTTTTTCAACGAATGAATGGTAGTGCCTTAAGCTGTGAAATTTATTATTCCCTTGAGATTATTTTGCGTTTGAAACGTTAACACCCATAAGAAGAAAACTTTTAGAAATTCTTGTCATGAAATTGAATTTTTTACTTTTCCAAGTAGTAATAAAGTCAAATCAAATTATTTGTGAACTTCAACGTCGAAAAGTAAGTAAAGATAAAATGGGGTCATATACACAAAAAAAGAGCTGCACACATACTATATACACTCAGAAAAAATAGAATAGGGGTAGTAGTACGTAATTTATTTCGGATCAAGTCGAAACGACTTCTTCTAGTTACGCGCTCCATGTACCGAGTTTTTTGGCTCTCCTTTTCACGAGTGCTACTACTCTTATTTCTTGTTTACACCACATTTACTTGAAAGGGAGTAATAATTAATATCAAAAAATAAGAACTATTCTAGAATTAGTATTTTTTAAATGATTTTACAATATGACCAGAATTTTTAACTACTTTACATAAAAAAAAGTCTATAAATACTGAGGTATTGCATGAAGAGTTCACCTCTTCTGAGTTGTTATTTGATTTGTTAGTTTATAATATGATGTTGCTTAACCATTTAGAAGCATTGATTTTATATTTTTAAAACTATATCAAATAAAAAACTAAAATTTTTCATTTTGCAGCATCGCGGGGAGGACTAGCAAATCGTCAATTGCCAGGAAAGAAGAGTTTAAGTAACAGTAGTTCAGATTGTGGGTTGGATAGTGAAGATGAGATTGGAATTGAACCTTTGTCAACGAATAATGGAAATCATCAAAATGGACACTACACCAGCGAAGAATACATTCCGCAAAATCAGATCAGATCAACACAGCTAAAAAACAACCAAAATTCCACACCATTGTATGCACAAGTTCACAAAGAACGAGATAGTTATAAATCCCATTCCACCATACCAAACATTTACAAAAACACCAGCAATGATTCCACTGGATCATTCGCAAAAGACTTAAATAGCTCTTACGATAGTATCTTAGGTTCTAACGATAAATTGTCTGAAAGTGAACAATCAGTGGATAATTGGATGTACCCTAGTCGTCGAAGAGGAGTTAAAATACCACCTTCATCCTTTACAGATCAACTTAATCAGGTTTTAGCTGATAGAGAAAGGTAAATTATTTTTGTATTGGTATAAAACATTTATCCTAATAAATTTTTGCCAACTATTTCTACATTTTTAATAACTTTTTGAAAACGGCATGCTCCTTAATTTTCATATAAATATATTATAAAAAACAAACATGAATTCCAACAACCCGTTTTTGTTCCTTGCGTATTTTATCCGTATTTGTATTATATATAATGTCAGTAATTGAATAGAAATGCCATTAGAATTTGAGTTATTATTTAAGAAAAGAATTCCTTTCAGAATTTATAACAAAGACGAAAAAGTGTAATAACTTCCATGCACTTCTGTGCTCTCTTAAGAATTCCATAACCGCGATGTTTTAACCCCCATTTCACCGAAGTTTTCCTCGTGATTGTGATAGCTAGCCCGCTTTTATTTACATTCGCTCTGCTTCTTGACTGTTATTCTTGACTTAATAGAGAATTACTTCTTGGTGTACTGCCACCTAAGACAATTAAGGCCATCTATCTTTACATTAAGTGAGACCAAGGTGTGACGTAAATCAGTTTAAGGTGCCTGGTTATCACTTAGTGCCTCTCTTTCTCCTCAGAGGGACGTTACTATATACATACGCGGTGATGTGTTGTTTACTGCTCTAAACGAACAATCCTCTAATAAACCAGAGATTTAGGTTTAGATTTATAATCTAGAGGCGGTTTTCTTAATCGCAGCCAAAATGTGTCTGATGCTGATACTATACTAATAAAGCAAGGAAAGATAAAAGTTTATTTTTCTAAATATTTTATTTTGGAATTTTATACATTCACTTTTTTGAGGCCCTGGTCGGTCTGCCGCGGAATTCGTGTGCTCGCATATAAATAGAGGAAAGGGCGGTTTTGAGTAAAATAACAACTCAGTGGGCGGCATGACATAAACGCCCATACTCGGATTACAAGTGGGACAAATCAGCACTTGAATCCACACGCAAACTAGATCGCAAGCGGGACAAACCAGCGCTTGGATTCCCCATTCGCTCATAGGGGAACATATCCACCCTATTATTGGACAAACCAATAAACTACAGGTCGGGACCAACCACGATCCTGTCAATGCGGACAAGCCGGCACCAATCGTAAACGTCTTTAAACACACCACACACATACTCTCCTTAATCTAATCTAATTAACTACACTACCAAAACATTCAAACTACCACCCACTTTATGCAACCTCACAAAATCTCTAACTATAATTTAACTAAAATCACGATATTTATTTTTAACCATTTACTTGAAGCTCCACGATACAAGTGATTTATCATGAATATTTCCTGAATATTTACACCTCGGTCGTGCGAAGCATGTCTAGACAGGTGCTTTAGTTTCTTTGCCTGTTGGTTCCCTTTAACGTACCAATTTGACTAAGGGTTGGTTTATTATCCCTATAAGATCTTATTGGCGACCTGTTTTGACGAGACATGTTCGAGGAGGTCAGTTCTATGATCTTATTGGGCCGACAGTGATATTTTCATATGTCTGGCGCTCATTCTCGTACCTAGCCTTAAATTCTTCTACAAGGCATGATTGGAAATTCCGTATGTACTTACTTAAACTTCACAATACAATCATGCGAAAAACTATTTAATGCAATTGATCAATTAATATTAATAACATGCTCTTCCGAAATCATCTTTGCGGGCAATTTTAATGTCCATAATATTCTTTGGCTCAGATATTCTTCTACCACAAATAGGCTATTATGTAATAAACTACCATAAACAATTAAAAAAAAAATTATGAAAACACTTGAATTAGTTCCACAATATTTATTTATATAAAATGTGTGGAGTGCGGGTCATGAAAAAGCTGGCACATTATCTGCACGGCTAAATAAAAAATTAGGAAAATGGTTAGGACAACAATCATCAAGAAAAAGAAGATCTTCAACAACAATAACAAATAACAATAGAAATAACACACTCTCTTTTTTCCCAAGATTGGTTAATTATTCAAGTACAACTCTAAATTCAGATGAAACAAGTTTTTTTAAATAGAGGCTTAGGATATGCACCAGATTTAGGCGTTAATAACGGTGATTTGACTAATTTAGGAGGGTAAAGTGGAACGTGCGCGTATAAAAAAAGATATGATAGTATTTACAGAAAGAAGTCTTCTGTCGAAAAATTTTTAGTAAAAAATCTGAAAAGGTAATTGGTGAAAATAATTTAATTTAACCAAAGCAGGTAAAGGCAATAGTGTATGTATTTTAGAAAACATGAGCCTACAAGAAATTAGTAAGGATCCTACCGCAAAATTTAACAAAACAGTTATTTCTGTAATAAACAAAAGTAGGGGAGCGGGGGGCTAGTTGTAACAATTTTTCGTTTCTTGGCTATGGAAGCTTACTTGTTGGATATTTAGGAAATACAGCAGTACTGTTCGAATGAGCTACTGTTCAACTATCGATTTCAAATAAAATTTTGATCAAACCTGTGACGAATTCTTGTAAAAATGGCTTAGAAAAAAAAGTGACGAGTGTTACAACTTACCCCGTGATTGGGGCTAGTTGTAACAGGCTTGGGGCAAATTGTAACAGTAGGAATTGAAAACCAGTTTCCTATTTTTCAAAGATTTATTTAGCATATTT
>QYTT01092429.1:2058-17640 GCA_006980735.1 Dasypogon diadema | reverse complement strand
AGATATGATAGTATTTACAGAAAGAAGTCTTCTGTCGAAAAATTTTTAGTAAAAAATCTGAAAAGGTAATTGGTGAAAATAATTTAATTTAACCAAAGCAGGTAAAGGCAATAGTGTATGTATTTTAGAAAATATGAGCCTACAAGAAATTAGTAAGGATCCTACCGCAAAATTTAACAAAACAGTTATTTCTGTAATAAACAAAAGTAACTTAATTATTCATTCTAAAGAGAAATATTTAAAAAAAATAGTAATCTGTCTGCCCCTATTCTATATGGTTTACTCAAATTGCATAAAGATGGTGTTCCGGTGTCGGTGCCCGGTTTCATCATCATTTAACGCTCCGTCTCAAAACTTGGGAAAAAAGCTAAGCAGGATCTTACCACATGTGATTAATTTCAGCATTCCATTAAAAATACAACAGAATTGGTTAATAAATTAAAAGATATGAAATTGCCTTCTAATGCCAAGTTAGTGTCGTTTGATGTTTGAAATTTGTTCCCTTCTGTGCCGGTTAACACATTAAAAACTAAATTATCAAATAGAGTTAAGGAAGTAATTTTAAATAAAGACAAAGCTTCCCAACTCATGCAGCTAATAGATACGTGCTTAAAACAAAATTATTTTAATTTCAATGACAAGTTCTATATTCAATTATAAGGTCTAGCTGTGGGTGCTGCAATTCCACTCTTTTTAGCTGACTTCTATATGAATGTTATAGAAAACATGATATTTGATCAGAACTGTGATATAGCTAATAAGATTTTATGTTGGTACCGTTATGTGAAAGATAGTTAAATATTTTTTTAAATCAAACTTTAAATAATCTTGACGACAACATCAAATTTACATTAGAATATGGAGGTGAAAAGCTGAACTTTTTGGATTTAACAATCGGTATTAAAGAAAACAAATTCGAATTTCATATATACCACAAACCTACATCAACAGGTATAGTAATACCCTATGCATCACAGTAAAAAGCTCATCTCATTTGGCATTACAGTGAAAATGAATTCTATAGCATTCACGTCCGCGAACGTGTTAAACAAAGAAAATTAAAAAAAAGAAACTAAACTTTGGTATTTATAAAATTTTTAAAGAAAACTTGTCAGTGAGTTCCACTAGTCTCAGTTGGATGCGATTATGTTTCATTGTTGCTGCATACGAAGTGAAGAAATTGTGTTCTATTCCCTGTTCAATTTCTTTGAATTGTTAAGTTTTTTTATGTTTGAGAGTCAATTTATTTTCTTTGTACAAAATACACAGTTTCACACTATATAAATGTATGTATTAAGTAATAATGGAATTTTTTTCTGATAGACTTGACCCTCCTCACTAGTTTGAATAACTCGGTAATTTGATCCAACTGAACAAAGTGTAGTTTACAGCATTAGTTGTAATGATTGTAAAGCAATTTATGTGGGGAAAACAAAAGGATCAATAAAAACAAGATTTATCGAACATGTATCTGCGGCTAAGCATAATCAATTAATGTCCGGGTTGAGTAGATATTTTATTGTAATGGGACACACAACATTAAGCGACAAATTAAAATTAATTCATGGCATAAATAGAGTAAAATTTTTAGAACGGTACGAGATCCTGGAAATTAAAAGAGAAAAAGAAAAGGGTTCATTTTTGGTCAATGATCAAACAGATTTCACTAATCTTAGTCCTTTAATAAAAACAAATTTCTGCAAGCACAACATTTGAACATTTGTAGATAATTGTATGCATACATTCAGACTAGGTATATACATATGTACTTCTGTGGGGATCTATCATGATTTTGTAAAGACCAGTTAGTTAGTTAGCTTGACAATGCCTTTAGAAGGCGAAACGCGTCAGCGAATAAAATTGCATATTTTATATGAATAAATATTGCGGAACTAATTCAAGCGTTTTCATAAAAATTTTTTTAAATGGTTAATAATTCCAACATGTTCTATCAAGTGCCAACAAAAACATCTATCAATTCAATCAAAGACTAGTATGAATTTTTAAGATAGCGACTTGACGGACCTGATGGTATTTCACCGCTAATTCTGAAGGCATTTTTCCATTCTCGTGGGAACTCTCTCATGTTTTTAGAAAAGAAAAGGTTAGCGATCCCTCTAATTGTAGCAAGCACTTCGATCCTGGTTTTAAGTCATTGAGACACTATAAACGCGCAGTTAATGAAATACCTCTAATCACCTAATTCACGTTTGCTAATATGGTTTTCTTACCGGGCGCCCAACTAGTGACTTGATGATGTTCCTTTTCGAAAGCTGGCATCAATGCCTCCATAATTTTGACGAGTCGAGAATGATTGCGTTTGATATCTCAAAAGCCAAACTTCTAACATTTGGCCTCAATCAATCCCTTCTCAATTGGATTGGAATTTCCCTTTCTGATCGTGTTATTTTAGGCGGTATTACCTCTAACTCATAACAACAATACCCTAACCCTTGTATAGCAGGGTTTTGTATTGTCTTCCACTCCTTTCCTACTTTTCATTAATGACCTCTTATCCCTCATTTCCAATTCAATTTACAGCTTTTCAGATTTTACGTACGCATTTGAATCGACAACATTGTAAAAATTCCCGCCTAGTGCGGAGCGATTCATGTCGAGTTCAATGCATCCAAAACCCAAAGCTGTCTGATCTCTCTCAAGCGAACCCCCCATCACCTCTCTTCGTTAATGGGGTTAGCATTTCAAACCCTCTTAACTTGAATATTCAGGAAAATCAGACCTAGACTTGAATATAATTCGCATATTTCGGCACTACATTGTCCGCATCGGAAAAAGTTCAAAGAGGCTTTAAAGCTTATTGGCAATGAGACGATAACTTCTAAAATCTATTCTCTGGAGCACAGACTCAATGTCGCATGCCTTATGCCTTTTTATCAGTACTTCAATGGATATTGTCTCAACAAAATCCCGTGCATCGTCCCAAGTCTTCGGAGACACCTTTCGCAGGATACACCTCCATTGTCACTGTCCTGGAGATCTGAAAGATCACGTAGGAAAAATTTGCTAATAACTTAATTTTTTGCCTACTTTACCTTTCCCTTTCTGCATTTGAGCGATTACGTTAGTTTTCTGTTGCCTGCGGGCAATCCTCGCCGTATCCCGTATTTGAATTATTAATTTGTTTTTATCCGACTGGGCAAGCGAAGGAAAGTAGTATTTTTATGACGGTGTTCTTTGTCCTCTTCTATAGCCTAAATGGTCTTATTGATTTCAACAAACAAGGCATCGCATTAGATTCGCCTTTACATTGGCCAGCCCTTATTGCCTAGGCCCTTTATGTAGGAAGGACCCACAGGCCCTTAAAATGTCACATAAATAAAAAACAAATATGGTGAATTTTAGGTGCCATATTGTTGTCTTGGAAAAAACTTAGTATTTTGAAAAACTAATGTGGTTAAATTGATTGATTTATTCTTATATGCGAAGTCATTGGAAGCGAGCAAAGGAGACGTATTTTTAAAGAAATATTTGTGGAAATTTTAATATAACAGAATCGGCTTTTAGTTTGCTCGTTAATAATCATTTTAGTACTTAAATTTACGCCATTTATCGCCAAATTGTCATCATTGAAAAGCTGTAGAGACAAATTATCTTAAGCCACAAAATGGCGATTCAAAGTGAAAGCCTGGCCAACCTTGCAGTCTGCAAACCGTTGGAAAATCAAAGCTACTGCAAAATTCTGAACTTTCCTGAAGGAGGGGATGTTGCGACGTCTGGGATAATTAAATCTAAAATTTCGTGTCGTTTAAACTAAGACACTAAAAAACGATTGATTGAAATTATCGCAAAGATTACAAAATGTGATTCTATAAATAAAAATAGTATAAACAGCTTATAGGCTTAAATAAAGTCCACTTTGTTTCCGAAATTAACTACATATATTTAGAAGTATAAACAGGAAAACCATTTCCAAGTTTCTATATTTGAAAGCGTTCGGTAAATATTCCATAGTTTGCCTAATAAAAAACAAGCATTTGAAAAGGTACTTCTATTGCAGAACTAAGACGGATAAAACATACTTTTTTACGATATTGTCTGTACAATCCTGGACAGAAGCAAATTTAGAGAAGAGGAGACTGAGAATTAGTTTTCATATAACGCGATACATGTTGCAAGTTAATCCAAAATTTGTGTTATTAGATTTTATTCTGCAACATCCCAGTGGCTTTGCAAATACAGCTCTCCTCAGTAGAATTGCCGCTGGTACTCAAATAAATTCCATATAAAGCCCTCTTCTGGAAATTCTGAGTTGCGCCTCTGCTAACTCTGTTACCGACGTGGATAAATGTTGACTCCAACCTAATAATTATTACAATATCTTCCCGGCTGTTTAGAATAATGTTCGGCTTTTTAGTCAGAAGTAAAAGTTGACAATTGTAACGATAGGCCTTGAACCTGGTATTCGAAAAATATTAGTTACCGTGTTTTTGCGTAGCATATTGACATATCTCCTCGAAAAATGCATTCAAAATTTTTACAAACTCTAACCGAATATCGGGACTATTCATTATGTCTGCTTTATACTAATACTAGACTGTTATTTTTATTACACTTATTATAATAACTGCTCCATTTAAATAATGTGTTATTTATAAAAATCTTTTCTAAAGGCGACTAGGTGACGGATCATCCCGCGATTCCAGCGATGATTATTCAGAAATTAATAAAACTCAAAGCCAAAATCCTGCCGCTATTATGACTCAAAATCTAATTGTAGAAATTCGACAAGCCGTAAATGAAGCACAACCTAAAGGTAATGTATCTGTCTTGATGTATATATTAAAGTCACTGAATTGAATCGCAAAATATGTAGTTAAAAATGTTGTTCCTCAATCCCTTTCTCCGCCGGGAACAGTTCCGTGGCAGCAACAAGGTCCTCCGTCCCCATCTAGTATATCATCAGGTTCCACTTCACCTGGCTATTCGCCAAGTCGTGGTCTCGATCTTTCTGGATCAAGTACAAGTTTTTCCAGTGAGAAAAAGTCACCGCACTATTGGAAAAATGGGCCAGTTCATGAATGGTCCAAAGAGCAGGTATTTTTCGCCTTAAGATTTTCTAATGTAAGAAAATTGTTCACTATTTAAATAGGTTTGTCAATGGTTGATGGCGCATGCCTTGGAGCAACACATTCCAAAATTTAAAGAGCACGGAGTTCAAGGTGGTGCTCTTCTGCAGCTGGACTCTAGAGATTTTAAGATTCTTGGTGTTACAGGCGAGGATAAATCTCGCTTAAAACGAAGATTAAAGGAGCTTAAGGCTGGCATAGAAAAAGAAAGAAAGGATCAAGAAAGAACACGAAAAGAGCGCGAGAAAGCCATAAGAAAAGCAGAAAAGAAAGCCGAGAAGGCAGCCAAAAAGAAATAAAATGTTACTAGTTTTAGTAGCGACCGAGCCTACTAAATTCACCTAAATTAACGGACTGATTAAATATTGGGATTTTTCTAATCGTAACATTATTAACAGAAGTAATGAATTTATTAGTTTGTTTGAATTACGTAATCTGACGTATTGATGGATGAAAGTCTGCATGTGTGTGTATATATGAATGGGAGGTGTATGCGAAATTGTGACTGGATTTTCTCAAGTTTGTTGAAATATTTTCCCATTCTTGAAACAATTTTCATTATAATGTGTCAAATTTTAATCGGAAAACTGTTTATTATAGAGCAGGGCAGAATCAGAGAAAATTGAAAATTTGTGTAGGTAGTAGTAGTGACGTAGAATATATGTCTTAATTTGTGCAAATATTATTTATTTTCTATGAATGTATGTGCATTACAAATAAATTGTATTTTAGGGCCTAAATCTACTATGTCCACGGGCTGGATGTTATTGTTGCAATATACTAAATATGTTGAAACCCGTTCACGCTGTACTGGTATTGAAAATGGCGCGGAAGTTACAGAATATATCCTTTTGTATACATTCTCAGCCGAACAGATAATCACAATTTTACCCAGTAAACCTCAATAAAGCGCTGATAGTCAAAATAAGCAATTCAGAATTTCTTTACCAGAAGTTTTGAGGACCTGTTATAGAGATTGTCAGTAGGCCTAATCCGGGTTAATTGTTAGTATGTCGTTTGAAGCTTGCAGCATTGAATATAGCATACCGGGCTTCGATGAAGCTGAAATGAAGCACTGAGTTCTTAGTTTTCAGAACGTTCATCGTCGAATAAGTTTGTTTTCTCTTAAAGCTATCTACATCCATGAAGTCATGACTTCGTTTCGCAAATAAAACGTGGGTAGATAAAATCTTTCTAAATACTTTCAAGCAGACTTAAAAAATAGCATTTTTTCAATATCACTCTAAACTCATTTGATTTTTAAAAGAAAACCTTCTATGTCAATGTGAGACGCTTGGGAGAAGTAAATTTGCGTTAGCTGACCTCAATAAGTCTTGGTTCAATAATTTTTTGCATATGAGGTCTCTATTTACAGACAATATAAAGGAGGGACTGAACCAGTTTCGACTATTTTTTTTTTAAAAAAAGCTCTTTACTTATTACTCATGGCCGATTTTAATTTGAAGCTAAGGAAAACAAGCTAAAGGGCTTAGTTTTTTTTTTCTGGGAAAAATAAAAGCTGGCTTGCTTTTTGTTTTTATGAGCTGAGAATAATAATTTTTAAAGCTTGTTATTTTTTTTTTTGAACAAATATATAAAGCCAACTTGGCTTTTTATTTTTATAAGTGGGAAGTAGCTGGTTAAAAAGATTTTTTCTGTTTTAAGTTCCTTTGTATCAAGCTACGAAGGAAAAGGAAAACAAGGAGTGGTCCATGGCACTTACTGTAAGCAAATAAAGGCTAAAAGGGGATACTATAGCTTCGGCTAGAATTAACGATAACACAATGTCACTGAGAAATTACTCCTAAAAGATTTCAAATAACCGTATTTACAATTGAAAGCGAAGCGAAGAAGAAGAGTACAAATATTCTTTCGGTCGCTTTAAAAGGTCGGTTTTGACTTTGTGGCCATATGGAAATCTATAATAATTTTGTTACAAAAAAATGTTAAAAGTGCAGCTTTCGATAATTGTCTTGTGGATTTTGAGAGAGTGCCACTGACTAGTTTATTCTTTGTTTTATAGACAAAAACGGTTGTAATTTTATAGCTCCGGCTTAAAAAAATTAAAAGTCAAGTTGGCTTTTTATGTTTGCTTGTAAAAATAACCAGTTCACAAAACTGGCTATTTTCGGCTCGAAGAAATAAAAAGCCAAGCTAACTTTTTATTTTTGCCGGATAAAATATTGCGTTTTTGGGGCTTTTTTTATTTGCTTCAAATTATATTCGGCTAGAAATAATCGTTAAAGAACTCCTTTTTGTAAAAAAAGCTAACTTTTGAAAAACTTTACAGGAACCGATAGAGGAACCCACGAACAATATTTTGGTATAGTTTATTTAACTGTACGATCACAGCTTTTATGAGCTTTTTGAGCTTTTTTAGTTTGAAATTTAAAAAATACCAGTTATTTCCGGTCCCTGGTATTGTGGCAGTCAACGTGTTAAAAGGCAGAAAAAACTTCTTAAAATTGATAAAATGTAGTGGCCGTGAAGTTTTTTCATGTAGAAAATAAAAACATTGAATAATTGATGCCCATTTGAAGTATGATGTGGATTTATCAGAGTATTATTCGTTGATAACTTGTATCAGTTTATGTTCATGTCCCCAGAAAAATGGTATAGTTTGTGTAAATAATATTTCAAAACAATCAATGCCATTTAGAAGCTTCATATCGTCCCACCCCTTTGAAAAACTCGAAGCCGTGTAAAACTGAATTTGAATTTGATTAGGTGTGGACAACTACTACGATGTTATTGATAATGCATCACAAAAATGTTCTCATCCTGCCATCTATATGAAGTTACTGTACTATGTTTACGGCTTGGAATGTACGCAGACCCAGAAAATGTATTTTTTTATACCTGTAAAACAATATAAACCTCACATACAACTCACACTCAATTTTGGACGAATGCAGATTATACGGTGTACCTTCTGAAAATACTTTCATACCGTAAAATAGTTTTAGGACCTTATTCTAATGCAAAATATGTAAAAAATGAAAACACGATTTTTCTAAGCCTCCAAAGCAGAATCTCTCCTTAAGAAACATCTGAAAAAGTGTTTCATCTTTATTTATACTTTGCGATTTTTTACTGCCATTCTGCATTATTGTTATGCTTTTTGTTATATTTTAGTAAAAATTCAGACCCATCACTGAAATGTTTGTACTCATGCATAAAAACGTTTGCAAAAAACTCTCCATCCCTTAATGCTCATACCCGAGTCACATTCGGGCGCAGGTAATTTACCAATTTGTTCACGCCCCAGTCGCACTTTTGGCGACTAAACTTTGTGCTGCTAATATGTGAATCAATAATGGTTAGTTTGGAGCGATTTTCTAGAAAAAAAGGTGGGCGTTATTGGGTGAACTGGCAGCCGTATGTAATGGATGTAAATTAAAGAATTAAAGTAAATTTTTCTGACTTTTTTCGCCTAAACTTCTGAAAACGTCACAACTTTTCCACGGTCGTGTAAAAGGCAAAGAGTTAGCATAGGAAAAATATCTTCGTACAGGCAGCTTAAAGTACCTTTCCTTATATTAATTTTCCCAAGATAGATAACTTCCTGACATCAACCATTGAGTCACAGAATACAGATTAAACCAGAAGGCAGTTCAAGAACAGAGCACAAATCCCACTATGGACATTAAAGTAGCAATACAGTCTGTCACCCGGCTGTGTTTCTCCAATAATGCATGCTAGCATGCGCCCCAGTGATCTCACGGTCACTGTCTTCTAATATTTCGTAAGCTTCGATCAGCAGCTCGTTTCTGTAATTGCAATTGAGAAAATTCTCTATTTCAAACAAACAGCTCGTTTCTGTAACTATCAAACAAAGAAGATCTCTACTCAAATTCCCTATTTGCTGTCATTTTGTACTGCTGTGTTTCTGTATGAAACTTTGTTATATTAATATTACATTCCTACTAGTTTTTTTTTAAAGGTATTGCTTAATCTAAGGGGACCTATGATGCACGCAATACAGCTTAGGTGGGAGGAAATTTTTAGGGAATAGGAGATTGGGAAATTTTAACCTGACAAATTGTGGCTTTACTATTTTTGGCATGAAATTTTTATTGTGCAATGTCCCAGTAGCTTCGCAAGTACAATTCTTGTCAGTACAGTGTCAGTTGACTTTGACTTTGAAACAAAAATTGAAATACAGAAACACAGCAGTAGAGAACTTCGAGGAGAGAACTAAAGGAGATGGCATTCTATGCTAAAATGTGCGAATGAGAGCGTAGCCAAAAAACTCATACTCTCTCTTCTTGTGGGGAGTCTTCGCTGTCAAAGTTGCAAAGAAATTTATAAACAAGAAGGTGGACAGGAAATTATTTTATGAAATAGTTGCAATAACATGATCAGATTAGTTATTATTTCGGGAAAATTTCTAAATAATATTGCAAGAAGATATTGCCAAATTGGGGGGTCTGACGCAGTGGCGTAGTTACAAAAGTTACAAATTCCCGACAACAGTTCGTAGGAAGACTTCAAAAATGACATTTTTTAACGCCGACCCTGGCATATACAGTCTGAATTTGAGAGTGGCTACGCTTCTTTCTTTATATGTCATCTCCTTTAGTTCTCTCCTCGAAGGTAGAGAACGACATAAAAGTGACATGAAACAGACAATTGGAGATCTTTTCTATTTGGCTGCTGATTAGTTCTTAGTGAGAGGATTTGATTTATAGCAAAGTTCTGATCACAACTTATTATGATGCCAACTCTAATTTAGTCTATATTTTGTGTCTGAGCCATGTTTAGATACTTTTCACATAAAAAAATTCCACAAATGAGTTTAAAAATGGGTAAGCCAGTTGTATATGCAAAATTTCCAACCTTTTAATTGTACATATACAATTACTTCAGTAAGTTTTAACTTTTAGAATATGTTTACGAAACAATTAGTTTATCTTGATATTGAATTTATGTTTCAAAATGATGTGCCGAGGAAGGAGCGCGATAAAGGAGTGATTTAAATTTGTGGAAATTTTAGAAAATCTCGCCTCTAACAATGTACTGGACAAATAACGACTTTAGTTGTGATTGGATTGAGTGTGAAGAGGAGAATATTTTGAAGTTATTTCATTATTTATTTATTTTTTTGCCATATTAATCCAGCTTATAGAAAACATTACCATTAATATAAAAATAATGGCCATAAACAAGACATTACGTAAATTAAGTAAAAATGCAAGTTTTTAGAAGTAAATAGTACACACGAGTGAACTGGATTTTTTCTGGTAGGAAAACATAAAACAAATCAGTTGGAGCACTTTTACTCTTTGTTCAACATATAAAAATAAGCATGTGAATGTGATTCAGTAGGAGTTAGTTTTTTAGCTTTTGTTTATAATTTTATTGTGAATTTTTACGTTGTTCTATTTTTATTTTGAGATTTTATTTAATTTCCGTTTAGTTAATTTATCGTTTCTTTGTTTATATACAATAAGCAAATGTAGAGCATAGCAAGTAAGGAGTTTTTGTAAAAATCTTTGTATTTCGGTTCTATTGTAATTTCATAAGGAAAACCTTAGGAACATTACCGGAAAGGACTAAAGATGAAAATCACATTATTAACTGTACTTAAAATTTTAAGGTAATCAATTATAGAAAACATTTCATTCATCTAAATAAAAAGAGAAAAATTTCCAAATAGTAGTTTTTCATTTAGCAGTCAGAATAATTACACTTTACAACACTAAATTTTTTTTCACGGGTCCGACCATTTTATCTCAAATAATTTGGGGTCGCTGACTACGAAAAACGCCTTAGTAATATTGAGAAATTTGTAAAAGGCTCGTTATCACGAATGTTGGTAATGTATTCCTCGTATAGAGCGGATGAGTATGTCTTGAACTCATCGAAGCACTCCACAAACTTTTGATGGTCAAGTGGGGCTCTAGTTCTGAGAAAGGCCTTCCAGAGTTTGTTTGTTTTTGCTCTTCAAAGCTTTCAACTCTCTATTGAACCATGGATGCGAGGCAAAAATCGCTGACGCTCGAACACAGGAGAGAAACACCTCGAAAATCTTGACTAAAGTATGTTAACGTTCGCATCGATATCAGTGTTGTAGAGCAAAGCCCTAAAGACGATAGATGAAATTCTATACAAGCCTACAAGGTCTGCCTTTTTAAAGTTAAGAAGAAACTCCTTTCATTGCGCTGGCTAGTTTTTTCGGGCTTATACCAAACTGTTACGGAAAGAGGGGGTGGTAGAAATCGACAGTTGACGGAATAGTTGAACTAGATTCAACCATTATATTACTTGAGTCAGAGGAAAAGATAAGATCCAGGTGCCTCCCCATATCGTTCCTGAAGCTACTCATCTGGGCCCAGTTCACGTAATTCGACGTCGAAGCAAAACGATACGTAGAATGTCGATGCCTGTTCGCGCAACTCGTTGCGTTGACAGATAGGTGTTGTAAACGTCGAAAGGGCGTAAAGGGTGTAAATTTATGTGAGATAAATTTTATGTGGTTAAAAAAAACAGCGGTATAGAAATTTTGAGGTTGGTAATGAAATCCCGCTCTTTAAAATTCCGCGTTTAAGACAAGAGATTTTGATTTATTTGTGGAGGGCCAGCAACAGTAGTTACGCAGGATAACGTGGATTGGTCGAGAAAGTTGTTCTGACGGGCTGTCGTTTAAAGGCCAAGGAAATCGTAGAACAAAACGTTATATAGAAAACAGGTGTCCTTCAGATTCTTCATGAGTATTTTCGTATGACAAAAATCAGCGCAAGATAGGTACTGCGAATTCTTTTCTCAATGGCAGCAATTTTTGGAGTTTTGTAAAGACGACGTAGACAGTGTTATCCATACGATTGTGACAGGGGAAGAAACTGTGATCCTTTGTCCAACAAGAATTCAATATAGTGGAAGGAAGTGTGACTCCGATGAAGAAATCCATGAGGCGGTTTGGCTGCATTTTGAAGACAAATCTTCTACTATTATTTTAATGGTATCAATGCACTTATTAAAAGATGTGGAAAATGTGTTAAAATAAAGAGAGAATATATAGAAAAATAACCGCTGCGTCTTTCTTCTCGCACCCCTATTTCTACCTTATGCCACAAATACTTGGACCACGCTACGTGTGCTTTTTCGTTTAAAATAGTAAACAAACTGCTTAATTGCTCTGATTTGCTTCGTAGGATAAATTTTAATGTACCTTGCCGTATTGGTTGAGATCAATCTACCAACTTAACTTCCTTCTTCTTACCTTGTAATTGCTCATATACACTTACCGGTCCTCCTTTTTCCTTTTTATGTATAATTAGCCGTACTCTTATTTTATTTAGTCCATTCGTTTATTTGCTAATTCTATTATCATTTCCGTTTATTATTATAATTTTGCACTAATGTTATACCAACTAGTTCGTAATTTTTATTTCCCCTTCTTTACTTTTGTTTTTTATGCTTATTTGGATTAATTATTCTTATTTTCGGATTATCATGTTTATATGAACTCTTCTTCTCCTCTTGAATCTTTCTTTATAATCATATGTATATATATATCATATGTAAATGGACTTTGTCTGTATACTATTGTATTAACCTAATAAATAAATAAATATGGCACTAGTACGGGCATATTGGGCGATCCAAAACATCGGGCATGCAGTGGCAGTGTCCGAAGTTTCTCTGAGCCATTATAAACATATTCATTTGCTGCACTAAAACATCAATGGTTTATCAATTTATAATCACCGAAAACAAATTATTTTCTACTTTTAAAGCAATTTGGTTTTAAAAGAAAACAATTGTTTTTAAAAAAATATTTTTAATTGATTTTTTTTTTATTTTTTAGTCTCCTGCGCGCCTCATTTTATTCAAAGGCCATCATTTCATTTACTCTGGTTGATTATTTCTCATTCTTTCTAATTGACCGGTAACGTGAGTCTTACAATGTGAACATGATTGAAAAGATTGCTTACATGACAATTCAGGTGGTAGATATGAGGGCCGAAACACATTCAGAGCCACAGGTACCAAGCCGCAAGTACCAGCTATCAAATTCAAGTTTCAAACAACTAAAACTTATGAGAGCTTCCACATTGGCGGTAGCAAGCATCATTTGGTACCAGTATCAAATGATGCTTGCTACCCAAGTTTGGAAAGTTTTAAATTTAATTTAAAATTTTTACTGATACCACAGTAGTGCCAACAAAATAAGTGCAAATTTATAAATATTTTTAGGTGTCAAAATTAAAAGAATTTAAAATGGGGGAAAAGATAATTGAATTTGTGAGGAAAAATAATTTCATGCATAATATAAATTCTATGGAATATAAAAACCTGAAACTTATCTAAAATATTTCGATAAATTGTCCATCATGAGTGATGCTTGCGGCTTGGTACCTTTGTGGATGCTACCGAGGGCACCCACTGTTGATTTGGGGTCGTCGCTGAGAATGTTAGTCCTGAATCCTTAAAGCCGAGACTAGCCTCTCTGTTGAGGATGATCCTTTCACGTCCAAAATTCAAAAAATGGCAAAAATGGCAGATTGCTCTCTAAAGTGCTCTGATTTTGTTCCATCCAACTATATACCCTAAGTATCGGCCGATTTTAATCAAATTCAGTATTCGCAATCCTTTTGTGATTCTCTATTTAAATTATACGCAAACAGTCACCTACGCCAAAATGTAGACATCAAAATTACACAATGTAAATTTCCGACTAAAATTTCAGCCCAATTTTTTTACTTTTTCACAAAAATAAGAGTTATAGATTTCAGAATGATCTCAAAAAATTCGCAAAATAGAAAATGAAAAGAATTTTGAAAATTGGTTGATATTTACCTCAGATATTCAATTCGCACCGCCTTGGTATATATTGTGACGTCATATGTCCACGTAGTTAATACTTCTTTCTTGTGGTAATTTTGATAAGTAATTTGGTACAAAGAACCGCATCTCTATTGTGCTAATATCTTAGGAGATATAAGAAAAACTCCATCACAACTTCTATGAAATTAATGGGAAAAGTAATCAATTTTGATGAAAAGTACCATTATTCAAATGCGAACAAATTTGTAACGGTACATTTTTTATTTCACAAATGGTATTAATTGGCATCTAGAATGGATTCTACATGCTCCTGTAAAAGTTTCATAAACCATAACCGAATGTGTTTAGCAGTTAATGATATTGTGGGACTTTACTTTAACACCTCTAACGATATAGTAAAAACTCGCCTCTATTTAGTCCAATAATTATTTTAGTAATTTTCTGATCTTTTTAATTTCAATCTAACCTTACTTATAGTTTTTTCTAGGCTAGTCTCAATTCAATTTTTACTGAAATCGCAAAATGTTTCTCGGCACTCCACTGAGAAGTACGCTAAAAAAGAAACTCATTATTAAACCAAAATGGTGGTTACTTCACCATTCGCATATAAGTTGAATAGCAACACTATATTGCTGCCTCTTTTTCGATAAGTGTTCTCCATTGCACTGTAAATTCAGTTTTACCCATAAGGCACCAAACTACATTCTCTCTCGTTTTCGATAAGTATTCTGTGTCTAGAATAATGGGTTTATTCATATAAGCGCATGGTTAAAGAGAAAATTTACACTTGAAGGCAGACTTTACACTTTTATTTATTTAATTTACTGAAATTAAAGTTATGGAAGCTCTATTTACATAATTCGTAAATGCACGCATCAAAATGAGCCACATCACAATTTTCCTGAATTCAGTTTTTTTGCTGCGCCATTTTAATACTGACCACGACAAACTTAACTTTATGCTTACCCAGTTGTGAAAAACAGAATTGAATTTGTTCGAAATTGAATACTAAGTAATCAATTAGTACTGCTTCTGATTCTTAGTAATGCACTAAAGAATGAATTCAATCTATTTCTGATTCTTTGTAATGCTACAGGTAATAAGTTTATAGAAAGAACGAAGTACCTACATACATTAGCACGATTGAACAAGTTAAAATATGAATTACGACTAATTCCCTAAAAATAAGAAATTTTGCGTAGCTGTACAGTTCCCAGTTCATTTATTCAAAGTATTTGGAAGTGACAAGACGACGTGCTTTACAGTGAATTGAAGTGAAGGGAGTTAAAAAATAGAAATTTAATAATAGTGTATAACGTTCTTAAAGAATATTTGTAATAACAAGGTAAGTCTTTAGAAAATTACTTTAGTAGTTTGTGTAATTTGCTTAATTCTTTGTGTGTCAGAGTATTCTTTACACTTAAATTATGGAAATAAAAAGTTCACAACTTCTTGCCTTTAAAGATGTCCTAAACGGGCGAAACGCATCGACAATATTTTGAAAAATAAAGAATTGTGGAATTAAGAAACAAAGTAAACAAAGTATATTCCACCAAGTGCCGTTAAGACATTCTTTAAATTACACAAGATGCATTTGTCAAATGAAAAATCGCTATGAAATACCACACAGTTTACACAAAGTAAACTCTAGATGCAATAATTTCACAATAGACAATATAAGGAGGTTTATTTAAGAAGAAAGAAT
>QYTT01092428.1:6780-20230 GCA_006980735.1 Dasypogon diadema | reverse complement strand
GTGGTTTCGATACCACGGTACTCGAATACCACATAGTATACCACATGTGTGTCACCAAATACTAGGTAGATACCAGATGAAGTACCTTGTATACCATGAACGTACCTAGTATTGAAATCCGATAAATTTTGCTGGTTTCCTCATGTTCAAACCTAGTAAATGCATGCTTTTACTGACATTAGCACCATTTCTTCATAGCGGAAAATTAAATAGTTAAAATGAGTGACAGTTATGCGACATGAGGATTGTCTTTAATGTGTTTTGCTTACACTTTAAGCTTTATATTTGACCTCTCCAGCATATTTATTAATAATAAATTATTTATCTATGTAACAACGGATTAATTCTTTCGGTGAAATTTTTACTACAAAATTTTATTTCGACAATTCACTGACATTATACGTCAGATTATGCCACGAACGCATGTGTGTCAGGGGTCGGCTATACGACATGGTAAAGATCTGACATGGTATCTATATCATGGTATTGATACTAATTGTGTGTCCATAGCATAACGAAAGGTTCTGACTGAATTTGATTTCGGATATATTTAATGTGAATGTTTATACCCCAGATGTAGGGTATTATAAGTTTAAGCAAACGTTTGTAACGCATGAAAATATTCCTGATACACAAAAATAAACTATATTATTAATAGCAATAATCGGAGAAGAAACGAAGTCGTTCAATAGGTTGTCCGTCTGTCTGTCCGTCTACGCGTTATCTCGAGAACGCCTTAAGGAGAGGTTTACTTTGACCAAAAATGATGTAAAGTTTGGAATTTTTTTTGGGAAAAAGAAAAAACATATGAATTATTTGTTTGAGGATAACAATTAAGTGTATTTTAAATTATATTTGAAAAAAGCTTTTTGTATAAAAAAATTCAAAGTGGCGTCTGCAATGGCTGATAGATCTCGCGCATGCCCAGAGAACATACCTCATCTGCGTCGAATGTAGCTCCCACAGGAATGGTCAGATATCAAAATCATTTATATTCATTGCAGGTACATTAAATTTTTAAGAGTAAATAACTTTAAATTTGACGAGATGGTACTTACTCGGAGGTAATGCTACTATTTTCCCAGTTTGTTGCACTTTACATGACTTTAGAAAATAGTAAATATTATAAAGTGTCTATTATAAGAAAAACAAAACTAAAAGCCAATTGATCGAAAAACGCATTTAAAGTTTGTTATGACTGACTATGTGCCACTAAATATTTAAGTGTGCAAACAAGCAAACGGAGTAATATATCTAAATTCTGGTAAAAGTGCTGCCATCTACAGTTAACTTAAATAACTACGTTCTCTTTAAAAGCTGTACCCTTGTATGGAATAATAGAAATCGCTTTGTGAACAAGCAACACGGTGCGAAAAGTTTTTTATACCAAAGCCGAAGGTTGTAGAAACTTCCGCGGATCAAAAAACCCTTTCACGCTAACATTCTAGACACTTATCCTTTTCAGAAAATGCAAAAAAAAATTTTCTCAAAAAATTTGGATAAACCTTCCTTTAAGGTAGAGACTTGAAATTTGGTACACAGGTACCTAATTAAAACTGAAAGATCAAGTAAATGGGCCAATTTGAACAACTCTCTCATAGGGTTTTCATATAAATCTATAAACTAAGTGAATCAGAGGGCTGCCATATGAAAGTTAGAAATGTAAATTGTTTTCAAATTTTTGCGATCGCCATGAAAAATGTGTATAGATAGATTTTCGAGATTTCTGATTTCGAATCTGGGTTCGGAGTTTTGAATTTCAATATGGCGGACAGGCTTTTCTAAATGTGAACGAAATATTCGCTAAATGGCAAATACTTATATAAGTATTTGGGATTGCTGATTACGAATTTGATACTAACTTTTAAGAATATGGCAATCGGAAGTGCTAATTTTTTCAAAAGTCTTTGCGATCGTCATGAAAATAGGTTTACACAGGCTTTCCAAATCGCTGATTTCGAATCTGGAGTCGAGCTTTTAAAATTCAAAATCGCGGATTTAATATACTGGGGTTGCTGCTTATGAATATAAGATCAGCTTTTATGAATTTAAGATGATGGATCCAATATGGCCGACATATTTTTGATAGTTGTATGGAATAGCCATGAAAACACGCATATATATTGTTGCTGTAAACCTGAACTGTTGCAAATCTATTAAAGGAAATTTTACAAGAGGATTGTTTTTTTAAAGCCATGATAATTTAAAATTAACAAAAGGAATTCCATGTTAAAATTTAAAGAACTTATTAAAATTCCACAAGTGGTTATAAAAAATACAGCAATGACAAATATTTAAATTGCGGCGATTTATTCTTGAGGTCCCTGAGTAGGATTTTGAAGACAGATTAGAAAATTTTGCATGGCGGATCCAATATGACGGAAAAAGTTGGTTAATATTTTAATGAAATGTTCGCAAAATGGGAAGCTTATAAATTTTGGGATTGATGCTTACGAACTTTAACTTCTAGATTTTATACAAGTTCTATATGATGAAGGCAATGTGGCGGATATCATTTTAAAAATTTCATAGCATTCATATTATGTATATAGGGTGCAGTAAAGGTAAAAGGGCGATGGAATATCTAAAAAAGTTAAGATTTAGTGAAAAAATGTTTTGGAAAAAAGTTACGAGGGTAAAAAAGGGGACTCAGAATCAAATTTAAAGAGAAGTTACAGGTCAACTTCGTTTTTTAAATGCACAACGAAAATTGAGAGGACTTCAAGTTGTGCGTATCGGGGTCACTTCATAGTAATTAAAGCTAAAGCGTGCGCCACAAGTTGCGTATAGTAGGAATGCTTGCAAATTTGAAGGTCAACTGCGAATTTTTAAGAATACAAGTAACTGTAGACAATTAAATACTCATGCATTATTTTTTTTTCTTCCCTACATCTAGGGTGCACCATAATTGGTCTAAACCAATCATAGCTTTTTTTCTTGTCATACTAGAGTTCAAACTTTAGATGCTATTAATGTTACTTACGATACTTTTAAAATTAAAATTGAGAAGTAATGAATGGAATCAGATACTTTGTATTTGAAATACGATACCGTTGCTGTGAGAAATTTGGAATGTTCCCGGAAGATGGTGCAGATACAGAACAAAAAGTAAAGACTGCTTGGTTGAAGTTTCCAGAGATTAGAATTCATTCAGACTGCATTGATCTTTTATATAAAATTATAGAAAACTTTTTTTCATTATTCGTGACTAAACGATCAAGGATATGGGTAGATTGTTAAGTTTTCGCTTAATCACAGCCTACCTTTCTAATAGTGTATAATTTAATAGACGATATTTAACCGCACCGCAAATGTCACTTGTGATAGCAAATTTTCGGATCCTTCACAAGAAAAATTGACTCCGCTGGATTAATTCCGATTTCTTATTGATAATGACATTATCGGAAATTTTGTTTATCACACGAATCTTTATTCCGTACAGGAAAGTGGAAAAAGTATAGGCACTAATGTGAAGGAGATGGAGAAATATCACTCAAAGGACATAGTTCTTTGAAACAATACATATACGAAACAAACCTGATAAATGGGGATTCAAAGTGTTTGCCAGGGCTGGAACCAGCGATATAATAGATGCTTTCGAGATATATGTGGGAAAAGGAACTGTATTTTCCGAAAATGATTTGGGAATTAGTGGCGACATTGTTTTGAAGTTAGTTAAAAAGTTGCCCGCAAATGAGAACTACAAAATTTGAACCAAAAATTGGTTTAGTTCATATGTTTTATTGGCCAAATTGGAAAGTGAAGGATTTCAAGCTACTAGAAGTGTTAGAATCAACCGCATGCCGGGATGCTCCTTAGAATCAGTTCAGACTGATGACAAAAATAACATCGTTGTAGTGAAACGGTACGACAATAAATACGTACTACATGTACTACTACATAAGGTGTGGAACCGTTAGATACTGTAGAAGGATTGTGTACTAAAAGAAAAGAATACATCGATGTTACACGACCAGCCACATTAAAGGAGTATAATGCCCTAGACAGACAGAGTTCTAAATCACGATAAATCTCACGTAATTTCGAAATCAAATTACAGTGTGACACACTGACCTTTGACAGCTGTTTGTGATTTCACTGTAGAGTTTTGATGTGTTGTGTTTCAATTGTAAAAAGAAAACACATGATAAGAACAGTGCAACATTACCAAAAATCTTTATTTCTAATAAAATTGAGGAAAACTATTCAAAGATCTCTTTGGCAATTGGTAAGTTCAAAAATGTGACAGATTGAAGTCTTTTTGGCATGTTTGACAGCAGAAAATTACAAAAGATAAATACAAATTTCACATATAGTTGGCTCCGATTTAGAAATTATCGTGATTTCAAAGCTAAATCAGTCAACATTTGAGGTAATTTCGTATCATGATTTAGCTCGAAATCACCTATTTATCTTGTCTTGATTTATGAGGCCAAATTACGAATTATCGTGATTTAGGATTCTGTCTGTCTAGGGTATAATACGTTTATAGGTGGAGTTGATCTCCATGATATGTTCTGTAGAACTATATCGAATCGATATTTGTTCAAGGAGATTTTATATGCGTATTATTTTAAACTCTGCATCAAATCATATTCTCGCATAAAATATAGAATGTGTAGTGTTTACCTTTGCCTAAATAATCATAAGAATCGTTTTTATAACTACCACAATAAAAGATAGTATATATAGAACTACAAGTTTTTTATTTCCCAATGAATACAAGTGGCATCATTTTAAAAAATTTGAAAAAAAAAACAAAAAAAAATCGTAGTGGCATATAGTTTTTCGACAGATTAAATGTAGTGGTAGTAAGGCCTTGATATAGCACTCTTATTCAAGAATCTTCCAAAATAAAAAAATTTGGACTAGAAAGGGTTCAGAAACTTCTATAAATTTTCATCTAAATGAAATTCTAGCCATGTTTCAATCATTTACTAACCGAAAAGAAATTAAGGTTCACAGGCACAAGATGAATGCAGAAATTTCGATAAATACATAGTTACAATCTGAGGCAACAATTTTAAGAACACTCTTTTGCACTTGTTGCAAAGTATTAGTAGATAAAACAAATTCGAAGCGATTCTTCAAATATAAAACCGATTCTAACTTACTTCTATCCACCAATAAATCCACATAAAAAATTTACACCCATTTTCACCACTGTTATTTGTACTTTATTTTAAAATCTTAAATATATATAATTGCACATTCATTCTGTATTGGTAATTTATCACATTTTAGATGAAGATTCACTAGAATGCTTGCTTAGTGCTTGCACTTTTCAGTGTTTCTGAAGAATGCATTTGGAATAAATTTGCTTACTGCTCTTATCGAAGTTGGGTTTTACTCACACTAAGTCATAAGAATATTACCACATTCATCCTTGTTATTATGGAGACAACCATTAATAAGTACTTTTTTATTAATATTTCTTATTTGGTTACAAGTTTCATGTGGCAGCCTTCTGAAGGGTTTGTCCGATTTGGTACAGTTTCTGCCAGGATATTTTAGTTTTGCAAAAGTATTTGTGCGCCGAATTTTATGCGTATTCGTTTTAGAAGAAAACAATGATTTTTTCATATATATAACGATGAAGGAGTTGTTCAAATGTGTCAATTAGCGAACCTGATCTTTCAATTTGTAGATCAGCGATATCTTTTAAACGTTTTCTTCTTTACTCCCATTATTAACAATTTCTGTGTTTCATGAATATTTTTATGTCTTATTTTATGCATTACAAAACTTTGCTTAAATTTGCAACATACAGGGTATACAATAAATAGTAGGAAAAGAAAGAAAAGAATTAATGGAAAATCGGGAAAAGGAAGAAAGGAGAGAGAGAAATTGAAAATGGACGAAAAACCAGGAGTGTGCGCGAAAAGGGAGGCAAGAATCCAAGCGGGTAAATAATTGCATCGAAGAGAAGTATAATCATGAAAAGAAAAGAGAGCAAAAGGAGATACGTATCACGCGATACCTTGACCATTTTCAGATCGCCTTTAGGTTTATTATTCATTTTTTACTTTGTTTGAAGTGAATCACACCACTTACTTACTTACTTCTTGTAATCTATCTATTTATTTATGTGGAGTCATGTACGTACATAAGCGTTCTTGAGAAAAATATAAAATAACAAATAACTATTTTTTACAATATCTTTTCTTTTCTATTTGTAATGTGTTTCGATACGTGAAAGCCAGTGATCTCTTTGGTACGGCAAATATTTACATGTTTGAAAATTATCATTTTTGCTACTATTGACAAGCAAACCCAAACGAAAAAATTTGTTTTACAAAAATGTACGTATTAATATTGTAACGACCCAAGGGCCATCTATTGTATAGTGTTGCTTAGCGATAATTTTGGATTGTGTGGAATTTTTGTGCTTTGTGAAGATTATTTTGAAAATAAAGACCTGTAAATTTTTAATTAATCCTTCGGATCTTTCGCACGATATATGGAAATCTCATATTTTTCTCCATTAAGGGGGCAATTTACACAAAAAATTCAAAAATTAATTTTTCTTTTTAAATTTTCCAAACACTTCTGTGTATTTTCTTTAACTAAAATATAATTTTTCTCATGTTTTATGCTAATGGGACAGCGCTCCGTCCTAGCAATTTTACCTGAGTTTGGAATACCGCAGAATTTATATAATAGTAGTTATATAATATAAGAAGGACTTACATGTGTTGCTGGACAATTCTAAGAACTTGTATTAATGTAAAAAACGTTTTCAGTGGAATATTATAATAAAAGCTGGCACAGTTTGTGCAGTATAACTAGGCTTTCTCCTCGAGAAATCTTGTTCTTGTTTTCCCGAATCTCGAGAATTTTCAACATTATCCTTTCGAGATTTTCGAGATTCTTTACTGATTCACACCGCTTTAAATCATCATTTTCATTTTTACGGGATTCATTTAACAGTAATAAAAATATTTATGACGAAAGACAATATGATATTGATAATGATAGTGATTGAACGGATGATTTTAAATATACACTTGATGATGGTGGAGATGAAGGTGAAGAAGAAATAATCTGTGATCTGTAGATTTCAAAACGGATGGGTATCGCCGAAATTATAAAAACAGAATTAGAAAATTACTTCATTGGACTCATTGCTCACAGAAAATAAGGACAAGAGTAAGAAGAATAATGAATAAAGCCATAAAAATATTATACGGACTACCTTTTCTGACTCCTACGGAAGAAATATATAAATCAGTTGGTACATTTACTCTGAGACAAATGGTGACAATGGAAGAAGCTAAGTTTGTATACAAAATACTGCACAATAAAACGAAATCAAATTTCGAATTGAAGACGAATGAAGGAATACATAACTATCCTACGAGACACAGAACCAATATCAGACTTGGAACAGCAAGAACAACTAGGAGAAGGAAGGGACTACTGGCAATATCCATCCAGATTTACAATGAACTACCAGATGAACTGAAAACAGCGAACTCATTGACAATCTTTATTAAAAAACTAAAATCTTATGTACGGCGTGCAATATAAGTGCAATAAAAACTGATAAATTATAGAGTAAAACTTGATGATAAATTCAGGAAATCATATCTACGAAATGGTACTTTACAAATATATGTGAAAAAGTGGAAAAAAGATGAATTCTAGCTGATATTAAATTGCAAAACTAGTTGAAATACAATAGAAATAAATTGGGTGCGACTGGTCTACCCATACTGCCAACTTCCCATTTGACCACTTTGTCTTACTTTTGAAAGTTTAATTGTTATAAAAAAAACCGCCAATCCATTTTTTTTGCAAACCTTATCGGGTGTTCACTATGCAATTATGCGTCGAATGAAATTGGTTCGGAGTCGATATCAGTTTTTTTTCTCAAGATATTCGAACGTACGTACATACGCACACACAGACATCTCTCTACAAGCGATGAATTCGGACTCGGAGGACCTCAAAACGTGAAGATATGTCAAAATTTTCAATTCGAAAAATCTGTACCATTACAATAACCTCCAAATGAGAAGTTATAAATGATAGAAAGATTTGTGAGATTGAAGGACTCAATTATAAAAGCTTTGACTGATTTAAATCATAGTCATCTATTGCTAATTGACAGTGAATATGAAATTGCTTTACAGATTTTAAAATGAGCTCAACCTGTAAAAAAGTCATAGTTATTTCTGATTATGGTAATAATGTTAACGGTAATCATAATAAATGTGGTGGATTTAGTGGTCTTGATAAAGAATTAGATCAGTGTATCCAAAATTGTTTTAATAAACCCAATGCTGTTGATAAGGAAATTTGATTTTATTAAAACTGGCATTAGGTTTGATAAAATCGACGTCCACTCAAAACGAAAGAAATCTCTTCTCTTTCAGGACATTTCGCCAATAAAAGAAGATCTAGGCTAAGTGACGATTCACTAATATAATTTATGCGTTTTAAAACACTTCTTTTTAAAAGAGCAGCAATAACAATAAAAACTTTAGAAAGATTTTGCTATTATATTTCAAGGGAAATTTCATTAATTATCTTTCGTTTTATTCTGTTTTGCATTTTATGTTTGTTTTGTTGTTTTCTTTAACTAATGAATAATTGTTTATTATTCATGAAGAGAAGTAATCTTTTATTAGAAAGTGTAATAGGTGCTTTTTGCTTACCTTTTCCTTTTTGCTAAAATTCTCAATTTAAATTCTCGATGTTTTCAAGACAATTATTAGAAATTTCTCGACTTCTCGAGAATGCAGAATGTTTTTAGTACGAGAAATGAATAAAGACGAGAAGAAGAAATGAATAAAGACGAGAAATGAGAAACTCTAAGTATAACGCGTCGTAGGTTTTTTGCATTTTCCCAAAAGCTAAGATTTTCTTGTTTTGCGGCACAGGAAACACTCTAACTTTGTTGTTTTTGAATATATTCGCTTGATTTTGTTGGTATAATTAGAGCTATATTCCTCACAAACTGTAGCATTAAAATTAAAATTGACATAATATTCTCTAAGAAAAAATCTTTTTATCGACGAAAACTTTTAAATAACTTTGAAATTTTTATATTTTGGGAGCATTTAGAATAATATTACAACCAAACCCATGCTACAGTTTGTAGACTTATACGTAAGCTTCAAAATAACAAAATTATTAATTACATATCTTTTATAGTTTTAAAACTATAGCATTTCACGAAAGGGGAGAAGGTTAGAAAAAATTTTTTTAAATAATTTCTGTATATAACATGATTAGATATATCTAAATTTCTGTGCATAAATAAACTTTTTTCTTTCCGCCCATTTAACTAGTTCACACTAATTTTATTTCTGACTAAAACAGTAAGGTAGTAAGACATCGGTACATACGTTTAAAAATTCACAGATAAGCTGCATAAAATAGATTCCCTTGCAACAACTCGCGCAGCGGTTGCTCATCCTGACACACTGGCTGCAGAGCTCAATGTTTGGGTTAATTAAACGCTAGTGTAAACTTTCAAATTACCTTAACATCATACAGTATGTTTGTCAGGCCACTACTTGAGCATCTGTAATCCTTTATCATTTATCTACATTGATCGGAGAGTCCGTGCAGCGCAACTTTATCAGATTTGCACTCAAAGGTCTGCAGCTATTCAATCAGGAATAGTTCAAACTTCTGAATTTTACTTCTTGACAAAGCGACATAAAATTTGCAATATTGTTTCCATGCACCCCCTCAGTGGTCTTCAAATTGTCTACACAACGTAACTTGTTAACGCGTAGAAAATGACGTAGTCTTCGTTGCAATATTTCACGTACGCAATGTAATTTATATGTTATATGTATTTATACAAAAAAATGAAAATAAAGTTCATGAAGTGTACTCAGCATTTGTGGTTTCTGGAACGGTGTAAAGGATTGAAAGCGGTTCCAAAATTCGCGAGAGTGAAAATTGGTCAAAGTTCAAAAATTGCAAACAAGGTAAAATGCATAGCAGAAGAGTCATGGATAAGATTGGAAAGGAAAAAGTGGTATTCAGTACGGGATAACGTCAGTCAACACCTTAAGGCAATCCACAGTGAATTAATCCAACGCTATCATAATATAGAATTCGATCTACTTTCAATGCATGTTCATGAAATAGTCGGAAAAGAAAAACAAAAATACTACGAGGGCCAACTTAGGAAATTACAACATTTAAAACAAAAACGAAAAACAGAGACGAACGGGGAAAACCAAACACAGCCAAACATAACATTCTAAACAGAACCGTAAACCTGACTGACATAACATTTAATAACGATGATACTAGATAAAGGTCTAAAATACTGTCCAATGACAATAACAAAGAAAACAGAATACGAGAACAGATGTAGGTATATAGGTATAGGTACGAGTAACATTCAAATAAAATATAGTTGCAGACAAATAATCGAAAAGAGTTATAAACGAAGTGGTAGAAATCGCGATAATTTGAGAGAGAATAATACTATTAAAAACCTAAGCAATAAACTAGAGGATAACGACCTATACATAACAAAGGCCGACAAAGGGAATACTTGTGTAATAATAGAAAAAGACGAATACAACAGAAAAGTTAACGATTTTATAACAAGTAACGATATAGTGGAAATTAAAGACCCAATTAAGAAATTCCAGTCTGAAACCAAATCTGTGATAAATTCCTGTGATATTTTACTTGACGACTATGACAAAAGTAATTTGACTATCATGAACCCAAAAGTACCTAAATTACACAAATCGGGTATCCCTATCAGGCCAGTAGTCTCCTATAAAAAAGGCCCTACATATAAACTTGCGCGAAAAATAAACAAATTTTCAAATCACAGACCAACTTTGTACCTAAATATACGGTCAAAAACTCACTTGACCTTGAGGAAAAAATAAAAGACTTTAATATCCCAAAAAATGCAAAAATTGTGTCGTTTGATATTACTAACCTGTTTACGAACGTGGATGTTGATTCCTGCTTAAAGATTGTAGATGAAATTTTGTTAAAGACAAGGGTTAATCCGATAATGGCATTAGAGATGAGAAGAGCTCTACAAGTTTGTGTAAGACAAAATTTTTTTCAATTCGATAAAAAGATATACCACCAAAAACAAGGCCTAGCTATGGGGTCGCCAATATCCCCACTACTGGCTGACATATATATCGATGAATTAGAAAAGAGACTGTTTATGAATAAAACACGTAAAATATTGGTACAGATATGTAGATGACATTTTAGGTTTATGGACGGGCACAGATAGAAAACTTGACAACTTCCTAAAGTATATAAACACATTGTGCAACAAAATTAAATTTACAATAGAACATGGCATAAATGGTGCCATAAATTTCCTAGACCTTAAAATTGACATCCGCACTGGTAAACACAAATTTGGGGTTTATAGAAAAGACACATACAGCGACAACATTATCCCATACGATTCAAACCATCCGATGTCTCAAAAACTCGCGGCCTTCCACACCATGATCCATAGACTCATAAACATACTAATGGACACCACAGAATACGAACAAGAATTAAATATAATAAAACAAATAGCCAAAAACAACGGCTATGAAGTGAGTATAATAGAAAAACTTATATTCCAAAAAAACAGGAATCAGGTTACAAAACTACTCTATGCCGGAGAAAGAGCAAAAGAAAAAGAATCAAAAGTATAAAAAAAATTACTGTATATAGGACAAACTTCCGAAAAACTAGGGAAGCAACTCAGAAAACTTAATATCTCTCCGGCTTTTTACTGTAATAAAAGCCTACAATCCATACTCCAGAAAAATTAGAAAGAGGAAAAGGGTTCAAAAAATGGAATTTATGCGATATTCTGTAATGATTGTTCGGGAGTCTACATTGGCCAATCGGGTATACCTTTCGCAACAAGGATGATGGAACACATCAACAGAAAGGACTCAACATTTTACCAACACTTGACGAGGAAAAAACATAAGTACACACCAGACATTTATAAGGTGTTGCATTGCGTGGACAAAGGCAGAAGAATGAACGCACTCGAAATATTGGAGATAAACAGATTTCTACAGGACGGAGATATGCATGTGTTAAATGACCAGACCACTCACAGCTCACCGCTCCAGAGGCCACTATGAGAGTACAAAAATGACAACAAATCAGTTGCCTGATGATGCTGCGAAACCGGTCGCGACTCCGAAGAATAATTCGTAAGTGGAGCAGACAAAATTCTATAACTATAACTATAAATTTCACATTAGTAGCAAACTTTTCAGGAAATACAATATGTTTGCGAGGACAGCATATAATTTCAGCAGTTTTGCCCATGAAATTCTAAAGGAAAGTGTTATCCTAAGGAGACAGCTGGAAATTATGAGTGTACAAAATCTATATAACGTTTTTTCATCTGCATATTCGATAAACCTTTCTCAGCACTAGAAATTCACTATTCCATTCTTTGTTTTTTTGAGTAGTAGAGCAAAGGGGGTTCCAGCTCACTTTTATCGGTTTTTGTTGCAGAAGTTAAAATTTTACGTAATTTTGCTAAATTTGTCATTTTAAGAAGTGAGAATATGATTTTTGGTATTTTCAGATTATTTTTTTATTATTTATTTATTTTTTTATTTAAGGCAGTTGTGTGGACCATAAATAGTCCCCTGAAGATTATTTTAATATCTAATAATAATAATATGTGAATTATCTATAATCTATTGATTTTTTTAATTGAATGCTCAGTTTGATAAGCCACACAGTAAAAATTTATTGAGCTAGGAACTGTGATTTTTTAATTGACTGCTCAGTTTGATGAGCCACAGTAGTGTGTTCGTAGATAGCAATTAAAGTCATGGCACCAAGAAAAAATTTCGGTTACTATCCACAGCTGTTTTCATCAGTTCAAATAGTTGAGAGATTCTAGGAAGAGTTACCTCGAATTGGTGATACTTTCCATTTATTGACAATACGAAACTTGTATTCAGATGAAACATTGCATGAAGAGCTTCTTGATGATAGTGCGGAGAACATATTGAAAAAATAATGAACAAGTTTGTGGTGTGCATTGTATCGATGAAATCGAAATTCAAAGTTTTACGCGTGTGATGGAATATAAAACATTTTATAATTATGCATCTTTTGCGGAATATTTTCCCCCTAATTGTTTTAATTGCTTTGAAAATGTTAAAGGGAATCAATTTGATCTATAGTAGTATAGTACTCATACTGCAAATCTTTCTATGTACTCACACATATATGAACTTATACTCTTAAATACGAATTGATCGTATTTATATGAATTACTGTTTAGTTGCATTTTGGAACTCAATAAAGTCACATCAGGTTATGGGCCCAGGACGCCTAAACATTAAGAAATGAAAACGTGGTTTTGATTAAGGGAAAAGTAGGAAATCAAGTAAAAATGAATGTGGCAAGCATAGCTAATATTGAAAAGCTAAGTGATCAAAATTATGAATCCTGGCGTCTTCAA
>QYTT01092426.1:25800-56115 GCA_006980735.1 Dasypogon diadema | reverse complement strand
TACTTTATAAGAAGCGACCAAGATGATATAATCTCCTTCCTTTTCCAATTAAACTTCTTGCGACTAAGCCTATTTACTTAATAAATCCGAGAAAATGCGATTTCCTTGTACGTGCACAACGATTTCCAGGTTTCGGAGAGAGAGTAACGTTACGTTACGTTTCCGCGCTGCTGGTGTAAAAGAAAGATTTTGTACCTCGAGCTCGTCTGTTTTGTGTGCGTGGGGAGCACTTTACTTAATTAGTTTTTATATTATATATACTAGTGTAGTGTGAAGTTTAATTTAAGTGGTCAAGTTATTTGCGACATTTTTTTATTACTCATTAATTTTCGCAAAGCTTTGGGAAGGTTTTATGAGAATATCTTTATGTTCATAAAAGAACTATACTATTTTATGGTTACGCCTAATTCTAAATGGAAGTTTATTCATGATTCTATAGTCGCAACAGTTACAACAACTTCCAATCAATCCTGGTTAACGTACTTGAGAGATATCATCTCAATCTGGAATCTTGTAATGAATCTCAAGATCTTTCGGGTTTTTCCGGTGAGTACTTACTTAATCCCGACGAAAAATAAAAACGAAATTAATATCATGTGTTCAGTAATTGTGTTTTTAAGGTTTTGTCCAAGCTCAGGAGATAACCCTATGATGCACACAGCACAGCTTTTGCAGATGGAAATTTTAGGGGATTGGGAAATTGTAACTTTACAAATCTTGCAAGGAAACGATAATTTTTGGCCTGTAGACATTATTGTAAATAGAACACAGAATACTTTGAGGTAGAAGTCACTGCTCGTATAATATATACTTTGTAAATATTTTTTCTTGATCTTCTGGAATCAGATCGTACTCAGGCTGTAAAAGTAAACAACTCTATTTTCAAATCAATTACTTTTAGTATTGGTGTTCCATAAGGTTCTATGCTTAGACCACTACTGTTTAGCATACATATAAAGGATTTAGGATGTTATCTCGTCCGCACCTATACATATGTAGCACAATGATCCGTGAAAATTACCAAAATTAAAAGTTGGAAAACATTCAATTGAACAGCTAGATTACATTGTTAAGTTCTTTGTATTTTCATTGTATTTTGTTTGCCTCACGTGGGGCTTCTGTTCAATATGTTCAGGTCATCAGTGTAAAAATCCCTTTGACACATTTGACGCTAACATCTTACATTTCTGAAGATAAAGTTTGGCGCCAAATGGCTTTTTTTAAAGGTATTGGGGATATATTAATATATATTGGAAACAACTCTCTGATGCATACAACAGCGCTTAGGTCGAAGGAAATTTTATGAAATTGAAAAATTTTAACATATTTAAAAAAAATACAAATACAAAAAATAACAAATATTGCAAGTAAGCTACAATTTTCGGTCCGCGATTTTTACTGTGGTTCCAGATAAATCACCTCGCTCTTTATAGAAATCGAACCCGCGCCCAAAGACGAGAAAATCTGCATATGCCCGTTTCAGGTTGGTAGGACTGTTGATTTTGTGGCAGCAAAGAAACTTCGGTAGAGCTTTGAAGAAGCGGAGAAGTTTAGCACTTTGTAACCATTACTGTTAATGACGCCATGAGAGCTGACTGATCCTAGAGTAGGCTGGAAATGTTTACGATCTCAAAATTATACAGCACTATTTGTGTATCATGCTTTGTGATATCATTATAGACTTATTCTAACTTTTTGTAAAATGAATCCTTGCACGAGATACGGTGCCGTGCTGATGAGGTCGCTGGATTTCGCTCTTAGACTTGTGGTTTAAGATATCGCTAATTGAAGCATACTGACATTTTTCCATTCTGTGGAATTTACTGACCCCAAGGAGTTTGTTGTTACCAGAAGATATTTTTTTCCATCGTAGGTCATTTGGAAAGCCTCTTAGCGACAATTTACCCAAACTGACAACGTTATGATTAGAAAAAGATATTTTTCCAATGAGGAAGAACTGTGATGAAAGCTACTAGAAAAAGTGTTGGTGTTGGAAAACTTCCCCCCCATGAAGGGGGAAGGATCTTGTCACGATAGTTAAAGGGATCTTAGGGTGGTACAATCTGATTGACAGAGAAATATTCCGAGATCAGAGCCTCTGATCTTGGTGAAGTGATTTTTGGATTTGGTGTATGGTAACTTTTCAAAGTTTGATGTTATTTATATTTGAAGTTAAAGAAGGGATAATCGCGCCCTTTTAGTTAGAGGTCATATATTTATGTGATAAATGTAATTAAAATAAAAATAAAACAACACTTCTAAATTAAAACTACAGATTACGAAATCGCATTGAGGGATAGTTGTGTAGAATTTTTCTTGTAAGACCGGCCTTACAAGTGTTAATTTATTGCCAGAATTGCATTTATTTAGGAAGGAGGAGGAAGAAATGTGAATTAGCCTCGTGTAATGAAAGTCTTTTTGTGAAATATATATACAATACGGTTTTTATGGATGGAAATGTGCAAATGATAATTATATGGTTTAACAAATTTCAATATAATATATTGGAAAAGTTTTCTTACCGCAATGAATGGTAGGAAGATTTGAAGTACCTCAGGGTTCGTTAAACGAACCACTTCTATTTTCTAATTATTTGGGCAGGGTATTTCATCGAATAGGTAAATTTTACGAAATTTAAATCCAAACTGAGTAAATACTTTTAACTTTCTTAGGTGCTACTAACAATTTAAAGCAAAATTAACCAATTGAAATGACCTGTTTGGGTGGTATTGCGATTCAATGAAAACTTCAAAGGATTAACAACATCAAGTCAATTCTGAATTTCAAAGTTAAATGGAATGAGTTTTTTTTATTATTTCAAAATAATTCAGAATTTTCAATGTGGCTCCGATTATTCTGTCGTGCCAACAACATTTGTGACCAAACCACACAAGCCCAAACTATTCACTGTTAGAGAAGGCAATTACAAATATATTTAAGCAAAGTGGTTTATTTAAATAGTTAATGACCTGAATATTAGCTTTTCGCACTATTCCATGACCGTCAGTTACCTTGACGGTGTGCATGCCAGCAAACTGCATTTGATGGTGGCAATCAGTAATGCAAATAACTAGTCGAGGGCGAACGGGGAATGGTCTTTAGGTCCCAGAGCCGCAGCCATCCCAAATTAAGGTGAAATCACTTTATTTGCACGAAACCACACCGCACAATATTCAAAAAAACAAAACAAAAAAAACGCACGTAAATAAATAAGCGGACGAAATGAATAAAACAGTGAGAACAGCATCAGCAGCACCGCACTTACTATCGAACACAGAACTCAATTTACATTTGAATCAGCACATTAACGAAAATATTTCCTCAACAGCCGTTTTCGTTTTTATTACAAAATTCCAATTGGAGTTGACCCACGGAATCGCGCCGCAGCCCAGGTATGCATAAATAACGCCGGCGACACGCTATAAAAAATTCCAGCAAATTATCGTGGACACACAACAATCAGACCGAAGTCACGCACGAAATCAGTCTCACATGCCTGTAAGAATTTTAGATACTTCGACAGGATATCCACCGCACCAGCCGGGATATCAGGACGACAGCACACTACATACTAAAGTCAAAGAAGTCCTCTACGGCAAGGACTAAGTCCCAACGTTTCGGTTGCTTTTGTTGATGTCGAACTGAGTTTGTTAATAAAGTGGTGAATTTATGAAATTCACCACTGTGCGAGGGGGGAGGGCGGACAGAAATGCAGGTTGGATAGATTTGATAGACTTAACAGGTTGTTACATTCTAGTGTATAACAGTTGGATGTAGTAATCATTTTGTAGGGGTATATTATAATAGTCAGAAGGCACATGCGTGGAAATTACTCACGAAAGGAACAGGAATTTCGTTTGAAATGAATCGGAAACAGGAGAAGCTGTGGAGATTCAGATTGAAATTCCCCGTTTACTATATAAGACGAATTTGCTTGAGGTAGTCCACCTCGTGCCCACTTACAGTAAATTAACTCATCAGGATCGTTCAACCCGGCATTTGTAATTGGGTTGTAATAAAATGGACAGGGGATAATAAGAAGTTGTGTGGGTGGTGATGGGGTTGAAATTACTGGGACAAGAAAAATAATATTGGGCTAATATTTTTCTATTTATGGCTTTAAACAAGAATTCTGAGGTGCTTACACAGAGAAGAAATGTTATAAGAAATTTCAAATTAATTTATTTTGTAAGAGGGTTGCAATGAACTTGTTCGTGCTGCAGTTTTTCCAATTATATGAAGTTGTACCTGGAAGGCATCAGTGTTATTTGTGATTAATGGATTTCATTTCAAGTAATTAATTTAAAGAACGGAAAGTTTTAAAATATTTTACTAGATTTTTAGAACATTTAAACGAACATTAGAACCAGGTAAAAGTTATATGTAAATAACATAAAATAAATTATATTAAATTCATCTTTTGTCACTGAATTCCTTAAAATAATTCGGATTACATTTTGCTGTCCCAACAAAAAGAAAAACATTTTAACGATAAAATGTCATTTTGGGAATTAGAACTGAGCCATGATTTTAACCAGCAGCATGACATCTGATTACAATACAGATAATGAATCCCAATAGTGTACAACCGTATAGCATTATGGAGAAGATATAATCATTATTGTTGTCTAATTTCACTCCCATATGAGTACGGTCTCTGGCAGGGTCTACTATCAGGATTTCATTTTGAAAATATGACCCAAGATTCATGTCTTATCAACATAATAACATTTGGACAATGGTATTCCTCATTCTCCCGAAAAAAAAGACTATTCTTGTTGGTATGCGGGTGCTTACTTTAATAGAGTACTGCAATATTTTCTACATATCAATGGACGTAAAGAAGTATGTACTTGCATAGTTGCATTGAAACTCGCTGTTTTATTTATGAGCATATATTTCAATAATAAAATGCGTGAATATATCAATCAAATGGGGTCAGATTTATAGAATATGCTGGATGCAGGAGAACCTTCCATTCGAGATCCATCGAGAGTTACTTTTCAGCGATTTAATTAATGGATGGTCGTTTCCAAATATCGTTCAAATGCTACAGTTGTTTTTGACAAAGTTCAGTCATGATTATTTTATTCGATTCCGTTCACAGTTCACCCTCCATACTCCATCTTCCATATCCCATCAAATACTGAGCAAAGCCTTGTGACCGTGGATATTTCGTTTTGAGGTCGATCACGGTCAACCCGTGATATTTGTGATTTGGGTTGTTGATTATAAAGAAACACTTGTTTAAACAAGGGATGAACTTGTTCGAACAGTCGAGATTACAATCGCCGGCCATATGAACTGATTGCTCAAGCCACCTCTAATTAACGTTCTAAGGACTCACCTGGAAAAGCTCTTAAAGAAAACACAAACAAAACTTCCCCGCTTAAACTGAATGTAAACCATCATTGAAATATTGACACAAATCAGGAACAACACCAACCCTCCTGTTCAACGGTTAATTCTACTGAAAACTAAATTGATAAACAAATTTTCCTCCATCCCTCCGTTTGCCCCGATAAAGGTGGTACAAACAAATCAATTTGCTACACCGAACAATATAAATTGACAAATATATGAGCTGAAGAGGGTCTGAGCAGAACTTGTACATCGTTTCCGAACATTTCGTGTGATAAGGCTGCTTGCCATCCTCAGGTGTGTGCAGTTATTTAAATGTCACACATGGATTGGAGTGTTTTATACAGGGGCTTCCGTATTCCTACACCTGAACACTGCTCCTTCTGGCACCACCCACGAACTGTGAAACTCGAAGAACACTTTTCAGATTTTTATGATAGGAACCTTCCATCATCTGCTGATTTTCGCTGTTGTTCACTGTACCAAGGAGACTGTACCTGGTTACGGTGCCCGTGAGAAACATGTGGGCGGCTTTATTTCACAATCTACATTTAGTTTGTTCTTCGGAATTAAGAAGAAAGTAACCATTCTGGCGAAGCGTGGATGTTTAGCTGATGTTTTTTTTTTCTTCCTGACAATGTATATTCCTTTGTGAAACTTATTACACTTGAAATGTTTATTGGAATGATGTACAAGGAGATCGGGAGGCATGTTTTGGTTGAACACCTCTACGTCTTTTCCATTCTGTTTTTATATTTTGTCGGTGTATCTAGAAAATATTCAACACTTTTCACGTAAAACGAGCAATAAAGAAGTTGTGGAATATTTTAGATGTGAATACTTTTGAAATAGTTTATTTTTGCGCAAAAGTTTTATCCGAGCATATGAGGAGTTGTGGATGTTTTTATGGGCTAAGACGATGGAGCGGATGGATGATATACTTTTCAATTGTTTTAAGTGTTTTTGTAGCTTTATTACTTCATATTTTACAGCATATGGTTCAAGTTCTTCCGCACTTTCCTATTGAATTTGTAATGGGTTCGTGTTAGGGAATTTAGCACCGTCTTTCATAGGAGGAATTACATGGGTTTGAATGGAATTCGTTCATACATGTTTTGATGAAATAGTGCAATACTTGCATTGTATCATGAACTTCTAGTACAAAAGCCACCACAGAGCACCACGTATTATTTGGATGCACACACATATGTGACTGGGATTGAAACCATATTCCACAACTATTAAACACATTTCCCAATCCATTCAAATTCACTTGTGGATTAAACTGGAGATATTTAGTGATACATCCATACTCATGCAATATAAAAATTAATTTTATATTCGTAGACTTCTCAGTGGGGGGGCGGATAACAATAACAGTTCTGTTCGGGCATATAAAAGTCCTTTCGCGTTGTGTACTTTTCAAATGAAATTTTATGTTAGAAAAGCAATTTTACATTATTCACATACTCCATGCATGCCAAGAGAACACTATCTATTTTCTCCCTGCACCCTAAATAGAGAATAGGACCCTTCCACTTCTCCATACCTCACACATAACCGGAAAAGTACTATGTGAAAGGAATGTCAATTTTATGTTGTTATGCAACGCATGAAAATTTTATGCATCATCTTGGCACAGTTTCAATAAGGCAGTAGTTTTTGGCTTTCTCTTTGTATTTTTTCAGTCTTGCAACCAAAATTAATCGACTTCTGGATTATACAAGTAGTACGTAAACATTGGCTTCAGAGGATTTAAGTACATATTTTAGAGAGAAGAAATTTAGTGTGGATAAGGATTACTGGAGCCTGGAGGCAATCACAATGCTCATAAAAATTATTCTTCTTTTAGAAAAGAAGCTTGTTATTAGAAAATATGGATTTTGTAAAAAAAATGATTTTAATCACTCTGTTTCTACTTCTTTCACAATCATTGAGTATGTTAACCCAGATGGGTCTTAGCAACCTCAACCAAAATTAAAGCTCTAATTTATTTTGAATTTTTAATAATATTTTTACATTTTTTCTAATTTCCACAGAATTCAGTGGACAACCCTACCAGATTTGTAGGGTTGTCTACTGAATCTAGAAGATGAATTTCCTTTTGAAATTCGTCCGAAATGCTAGGAGACATGCCCCTGTTGTTACCACGATCGGAGGTGTACCACAATCTTTATATTTTTTTATTTTTTGAAAAACCTCAGCTTGGGCAAGTTTTGTTCGTGAACTTTTATTGGTCGTTCCCGACTGCCCTGATTGTGACTGATCCTACACGGTGTGTTCATCTTCTTAGACATGGATGTATGCACTGCCGAAGTTATGCCTAGACTCTAAAGAGATCTTTTCGTGAAGCATCTAAAACCCTTTGAGTGCAACCAAAGTTATCTATAATAGTTAATAAAATGTAAACTTTGTATCGAAAAAATTATTTTAAAATAAAAATTTCCTAGGGCAATCCGAACCAGCTTCTATTCTAGATATGACGAGAAGATATTTTGTATCTTTACTAGAATTGAAGTATACGGTGGAAATGTAACGAAGAAAAGAATAAAAAAAGTCTCCAAAATATATTTTAAAAATCTGTGAGAACTTTGAAAATAATAAGATCAAATTTTACACTTTGCAATTGCCATAAAATCCCGAATTCCCCCTTTACTATCCCCAGAACAATTAAAATACAAAGTAAAGTTTTAATTTACTTTCTTTTATCTGCAATAATTGCTGGACCGTAGAGTTGTAATGTTAATTCCTCGTTGAGATATACTTGTTCAGGCAATAACTTCTTTGCGCGAAAAGCTTTATAAAAATTTTACGAAGGACTTTATTGCAACCAGGACCAGAGAAGAAGCAAACAGGATTATGAATACGGAAAGCTTCAAGTACCTACGTAACAAGAGGAACTCTGAGAAGTTTTCCCAGAATTTTTACTTTTTGTTTATGTCGCCTGCTAGAAGGAGAAATACTTGCGAAGGCGACTGCAAAAACAATGTAAAGTTGCTTTTGGGATCTTGGACGCCTCTCTGTAAGGTGGTACAGCTACCCGAAACTGATGCAGACGACGATACTTATATTTTTCGCCAGTTGTATTTATGCACTCATCTCATGTTCCAATAATTCTTTTCGCCCTCTTAAGACGCTCTTTCAAACCATGTATGGCTTGGTTTTATATCCCCTGCTCCATGCACAAATATCTGACAACGACTTTATGAGGAAGTTATAATATGCCACCCATACCCATGATTTAAACCTGGAGACGACTAAATGGGTGGATGGGTGGCTAAATCCCAACAAATTTCAGGATGGAGCACAGCACTTTGGTGAGTTTGTATGCACAAAGTCAGAAAAATTAGATGGTGACTGTTCGTGCATGAATTTTATCAGTTACATTATATCTGTCCAAGTAACTCAATTTAAGGCGATGGACTTGTTCTGGGCCATCATTCTTAGATAGATTTCATGGAAACTTCGCTATTCGTGTTCAAAGGATGAAGAGAAATAGGGGTTGATGTCTGAGAAGAGCTAGATCTAGACTTTATACGATGATACTTTTACCGGAAGCGGAGATATATAAAATTGCTGACGTCCAAACAGGATAATTGGCAAGACATCAACATTTTTACTGCCGGCTCACGCCTGTCGGATGCTCTGGTCATTGAACCCCATTAGCTTAAAAGAATTTTATGACAAATATTCTGTAGTGAGTTTTGGTCCTGCATTGCAGGAAACTTTTATTTCACTTTCGCAGTGATTTATTCAGCTAAGTAGGAACGTTTAAGTTTTGCAAGTTTTACCATAATAATAATAATAATGATATATCCCCACTACTACTCTATTAGGAAATGAATGTTGAGAAAAGTGCTTCATAAATTTTGATTTACACACGACCTAAACTTTATTTAAAAGCACTGCAGCTGCCGCTCCCTATTTTAAATAAAGTATTATGGAAAAGTGCTTGAATAATAATAATGAATAATTACGAGAACTACAATTCCTGTTGTATTATATATTATAAAAGTGAGTGATACAAAAATTATGGTATCAGCTGGCATATCTTATGGTAAGAATCCTCTGGAATTGTATCGGTATCTGCTGGAACTGTCTGGCAATACAAAAAACTTTTCACCCAGTTTTTGAAATTATATTTGGACTAATGTCAAGAAAAATTAGCGATCAGTTAGAAGCATAGGAGACACAGAACCAGAGAAAACATCTGAAAATAATATGTTCAATTAGATTACAATATTAAATGCTGCACTACACATTACAAAAACTTGTAAAAAATACTAATTTCACTTCTCCACAATTAAGCTGACAACTTCTAATTTTCCATCATTAAATTCAGCACATTAAAAGCAATTAATCAAGTCCCTTACAATTTACTCAGCCATAATTTACCTAAAATGTCGTAAAATTTCAACGTACTGTAAACAGGAAGTCAAGGTGTATGATTTCGTCATTAGAACTGAACTATCCGGCCGACTAATTAATAGATAGCAACAGCTTGAACTGTAATTAAGACACATAACCTACTAATCAGCTTTCTTAGGTGATGTACAAGATAAATGTGTCCTAATTTATAACTCTATTAGGGCGAGTCTACACATCACTAAGAATTCGAGCTGCACACTCCTAGGTAAGTTGGTAAATTGCTAACTACAATTAAAACATGCCTATTAGACATCCTAGAATGAAAGTTTAACAATTCTGTGTTCGTATTCAATATAATAATCGACATTTCTTTGCCAATCTTGTACAATGACAAGAGGTGAAAGACAGTGGGAAATCCTACCGGAAACTGCTACTATTCAAATCATTGTTCAATGACGTGATAACGTGTTTTGATGGTATTATTTCGTGACACCATTCACCATGCTTGCTTGAGAAATTTGCGAGGTTAAACGTAGTTCTTGTCAGTATATAGTTGAATGTGTACACATGCTATTATTTTGGTTGTCCTGAAATTTGTCAACTGTCAGGATGAGAGTCATCAATAATAAATTTTTCCTCGAACATGACATTTTCAGTGGAAATTGTAAGTAGGTACATGTATAACCCGTATTTTGGGGATTGGGGACACAGGGAGAGATAAATATTTTATTGAGTTATATAAATCTTCCCAAAAATTGATATCTTGCCATCTTCGAAGAGAACAAAACTGGTTAATACAATGGGTTTAATGTATGTGTGTTAATTCCCGTTAAACTTAATTTAATTAAATAAATACTACATTTTCTGCATTATCTAATGTAAGAATCCTTCTAGGCAATTCATTGAATGCATTAAATAAGGAGTCCTTGATTAATGGAAGAGTGCCAAAATTTTAAACGGTTCGACCATATATTCTGGGGTCTCCACGCGAAGTAAAGTGAATGCGAAGGATAAGAACGTTTTTGTTGGGATAGGTAGTAAATAAATACTCAAGAAGGCGGGCGAAAGAAAAGTGTATAGAAGAATATCAGAGGAAGGCTTGAATCATTTATTTTGTTTATGGGAAAGCTACCTTTATAAACATGGCTGTTACTTATTATGAGGTGGCCAAAGGACCTACTTAGATAAATCTGTACGTGATTAGAATATAAATTAATCCTCATATCCTTCGTTACTGTTATGAGATCATTAATAAAAATGCTAAACAATAGTGGGCCGAGAATCGATCCTTGTGGAACCCCACAAAATATAGGAAGTGAGTTGACCAGAGCACCTTCAGTAACAGTTGAAGATATGAATCGGGTAAAACTTTAGGAAATGTATAAGAATCTCATCCGAAAATGAAACTATACTCGACCCATCGTAGCGTAAAAATAGTCTTCGAAAAGGAAATTAGAGATTCTACATGAATTTCTAATCTAAAAATCAGTTTTAAATAATAAAATCGTATACCTAATATAGGAAAAAATACATCACCTAATTAATCTTATTTAATAAAGTATTTAAGCGAATGAATTTAAGCACCATCTATTTATCTTTTGACAGAAGAAATCAATAACCATTCAATTCACCTTGCACTCAAATTTTCACGAAAAAGCAAAGATGTCACCTGATCAGAGGATGCCATTCTGAATATTTTTATTGATCTGTGAAATGCATTCGTGTGCTTTCAGTATTTCAATTTTCAACTCAGGTTATGGAATACGTTTTCAAGCTATGATTTCACATTTTCTGCATCCCATTAACGTAAAAAGGTTTCCTCTATGAAAGATTTATTTACCATTTGCCATCTGGAATAAATATGTCGATGCTAGTTTGCCTGGTGGTTCAAATTGACGAGTCTATTTTTGATATTAAGTCCACAATTAGATGCATCGTCACAATGATGCTGATAAATGACCAGATTCAAAAGGAATAAGATAATGAAATCATGAAATGTTGGACGAAATTTTAGTGGTATCTGCTCTTCTGTGAATAAAACAAAAAGGACAAATTTAAATTAATGACTGAAAGTGCATTTTTTGGTTTTTCTTGCAGAAAGCTATATATATAGGAGTTTTTATTAAAATAAATTATTTAAATAATTAGTTGCTACTTGTAATTTATTTAAGTGATTATTTCTTTTAATAATAATTAATATCATGGGTCAACTAATTTTCGCAGGATAATTGAAAATTAATTATTAACCCAGAGTTTTAACCGAACTACTTACTAAAGAATTAAAAAAGCCTCACAAATGTGTGCGTTTGTTGTTATTTCACAATAAATACTCAAAAAATAGTTCGGATACTCTTTAAACTGGATCTGCGTGGGTATATTTCTTAATTACTGGATATTGCCTTGCCTCCATAAAGGAGTGTGAATTAAAATTAAAATACGTTTTCCCTTTAAAATGCAGGAAAGGTCGCCTACCAAAGGTAACCACAAAGTCATATGCATTTTCATTGCAAAATGCACCTCTGTAAGCTAAGCAGCGAAATTTGCCACAAGTTATACCAGGTACCAAACTTTAATAAAATTTAATATTCTGGGCAGCCCTTTCTTATTGTTTCCACTGTAATGGGAGGCAATTACCACTGCACGCTATTATAATTTGGCGCAATGGTGGTGCCGTCGCAATAATTAAACGGGTGGCAGCAGTAGACAGAATCTACGACAGTCGACAGCGAGTGGCAATGGCTGTAACGTTTTGCAGCCAAATGTGCAGGAACGAGAATGTTTCTGGTGTGATGCTATTTGACTCGGAATAAATTTTGAATGGAAATAAAAGTTTTTTCCACTCCTGAAAGTCAGAAAATCCCTCTGTAGTACTATGATTTACTGGGAACATCACATATAGGCCAGAATATGACACGTCTAAGCCACTGGAAGGCTTAACCTGCAGAATAGTTTTTGTTTGGTTGAGTGATGAAATCTGAATCCATAGAGCTCAGATGGAACTGTGACATTTGAACGAGCTTAGCATAAGATTAGAGGATGTTGGTTCGTAGCTCGTTCTGATTAATGGGAACACGGTCCCAGTTCTTCCAAGAGATAATAAAACTGCTAATTGAGCTTTAATATCGCGTAATTATGAGCAGGGAATTGTGTGCAAATGAAGAACTGAATTAAATCATGTTGACGTCTGAACGTATAGTTGATTTTTGCAACAAGTACAGAAATGAACTACTTCGCTTCTATGGAATTGGAAAATAGAATTTTATATAAATACCGGTGGATATGGTGACTTAAAATGATGGAGATAAAGAACTGAAAAATTACGTATCATCTACCATGTCTTGTGTTCTCTTTGCTGTGCCTTTTGCAATGCCAATTCTGCAAAGATCTCGGCTTAAATGCCAGACTAAACCATGAATTGAGTCCTTTACTGTCTGCAGTTTTTCTACCCTATGGGTGTGGGTTCGACTTCTGCAAAGAGCGCGGTGATAATTTATTTGGGTTGAGGCAGTTCTACTTCGCAGGATTGTATTTGCCATGCCTTTAGGATGTTGCACAGCAGAAAGAGTCATGGAAAAAATTCTGGCTTACTTGCAACATTTGTCAGGTTAAAATTTCGCAAACGTTTAATGTTTAAGGTTCACTTTATTTAGGATGAGTTCTCGTGTAACAAATTATGTAAGTTTTGTTGAACCAAAATTTGATTTTTCCATGAATTTCACCAGATAAATTTCTTGCTTGTTTATTTATGGTTTGAAAATCCAAAACCTCCCGTAGATCAAAATTTCTTGGCAGATATTTCATTTCACCTTCACTACAGAATGGAATAGGTTGGTTACACAAAAAGTAAACAAAACTATTTGAGATTCTCATGTTGTAGCTTTTCTCGACCATTTATCTTATAAATTGATCCATTCTCTAAATTTTCCCCCACTCTCTATTGAAACATTTCGGTTCTCAGTTCAATCAACTTAAAGAAAAATGTGTATACAGTTGTGGAGTCCTGTTCAGAAGATCCATTAACACATTATAGTCCCTAGTGAACAGTAAATCGTTGCAATACAGAAAATTCAGGAAAATTGTCTGTGGAACATTAGTGCGTCTCCCCAAGGTGTTCTGTTTTCCAAAGGATTGATTCACAGCTTCTTGGCGTCATTATCCCATACGATACTATTTCAGCTCACAACATGCTCGCAACACCTTCACAACATATAGAACCATTACTATGTACGAATATGAGGATATGTCGTTACGCGTTATTAAGTTATCATAAATTAATTTAAAATTCCGTTCGAGGTTTCCCTCGTAGCGTCACCACACTACACGAATTATTCGGGACAACGCCGGCATGTTTCGGGTTATTATTGTGTACAGAGAAAGTACGTGCGACACTCCAAACACATTAAACAGCTGCCGCCGCCGTAGGATAAGGATATTAAGCTCCTTTGTGTTCTTAAACCATTTTCCTTGCGCTCCTCCGTCTACATACAATGCCTGCGTAGTTTTATAACTTTCCTGAGATGAAAGGAAAATAAAGCAACAGTCATTGTATCCGGCAGCCACTTGTAGATGTTTTGTTGCCGCAGTTGGCTTATCGTGTAAATCAATTACTTGATTAGGTTTGGTGTCACGTGCCACTGAGGTTTCATGTTTGCTCCTTGGCTTTCTACTTGTACCATTTCAGTTTCGTGACTTTTAGCTTGTAGTTTTCAGTCAGTATTTAGGATTGGTATTATTGTTTTCCTGATGTAGAAAACATCCTCCATTCGGACACATTCTTTGACCTGTTTCACAAAGTACCTTATGTGATTTATAATCTATTGTTGTTGTGATTTATGACTGAAAAGGTGAAGGTTTTAAATTGGTGCTGATAAATTTGCTTAGCTTTAGGTATAGCGAAACTATTTCGAATTATTGAAGCAAGAAACAAGAAAAGCTTTTATCATTTTCATAGTACCAAGTTTGTTGCTTTATTTTTCTTATGTTCTAGTCTCATTGCCTACTACAGTTAGCATTATTTGCAATCCCTATAAGATGAATATCGGAGCACCGTAAGGTTACGTTCTCTCACCCATCATCCTTTCTTCGAGCCCCAATAGATTCGTTTAATCTAGACTCTCTGACATCGCATTTTCTAGTTCATGATCATCCATCAATAATTTACTACTTCAGGTGACAACTTGATCACTATATGGGTTACATCCCACTAGAAAATCGAGCTATTGATGAACACGGTAATGAATAATTTCATCGACGAATAACAGAAGTTGCTAGCAACAAAGACAAGGTAATGTAAAGGACAAGGTTACATAAAATGTCAAAATATAGGTTGAAATTATATTGATGGGTTTTGTAGGCTTCAGACACTCTATTTTCTTTCTTTATCACCCCCTTACATTTATTTTCAAATTTCATGGATGACTTATCAATGTTTCAATTAAACCTTACTCTTACCCTTACATTCTCTTAAATGAATAATGCATCAACGAGTAATGCATGATTTTAAAGTTCATTCCTTTGCTAAAATTCATTGGTGTTGGAAATGTACATATAAAAAATGTACACATAGATTTGTGCCATTTATTTTGAAATTCGCGTAAATCATATTACTCAGCCTTAGTAACAATCGAAGTGTAATTTAAGGTCAATTAAATCTTCTCTTGCTGCACAGTAAATTTAGGCCACGGTTCAAAAAGAAATGGTTAATTTAAATTCCTTGAATTGAAGGAATGATTTCTGCTGGTCAATAACCTTTTTCTTCCATAGTAAAAGTAATCTCGTCGAGATGAATGATTATTAACTACTCACAATTATAATTGCAATTACACAAATGCAGCATAATTAATTTAAAGACATTTCACGGCGAGAAGGCAGTAAAATCACAATGTATTCATAGGACAATATGACGTAGCTGTGGCACTTTATTTTTACCGGGAACAAAGGATTCCGCGAACCGGAGTCGTAAATCGCTATTTAAATTTTTAATGAGATTAAACCGTCGTCTGTGGTCCAACGTCTACCCCAAAGGGAATTTTTAAAAAATGTACTAAGGGAGACGGTGTGTGACGACAAAATTCATTAAAGCTATTCGCGACTCTTTTATCATAGTAAGAAAATGTGGCGTCACCCGGCACTTATTCCCAGGTTGAACACTTTTAACGCTTCATTTCATTCATATTCATGACAGTAGAAGAAGAGGAGCAGACTGCTGCAGCCACTGCATGAATTGAAAGTGGTTAAATGGTTCACCACCTTGAGAATGAGAAAGATCGTGTAAGTCCCCGCAACAAACTGGGTAAATTTACGATTTGAAAAGTGCCTTAAAGTGCAGGTATAAATTAAAGGACATCTGCTATATATTGTAGGTGTCCTCCAAGATTTAAGTTTCTTGGAAAATAGTTGAGTAACATTAAGTTGTCGCATTTTTGTTTTACTACATCATACAAGATTTATTTCATGTTTTATCTGCAGTCATCCCTAATACCAGGGCAGTTAATATGGGATTGACTTTGATGTGAGATTGGGGTTCATTTCAAGTGAATTCAGGGATTTTTGATGACCTTTGTGTGTCAAGAACTACAACTCCTGGAGCACTTTGCATAGCATGTGCTTTTCAGGGAATATATAATATAACCTTTTGTGATATGTAAATAAAAAGTGAGAGCCTTAATTCATTCTGTGAAGCCTTTTCATGCCGCCCCTACAATGCATGAAAAATTTAATTATATTTGTCTCAAAAAGGATTTTAATTTGCAGGATGAAGGCTGAACAAGACGTAAAAAGTGCCGGCCTAATTATCTTAAAGCCGCACCTTAATAAGACTTGATAAGGTGGAGATAGTGGAAACTATAACAATTTATTTTATTTAAGTGGCTTTGTCGTGTTGCTGTTTGTTGTGGTTACGAGAGCATAACACAATGTCCTTCTACACTAAATGTTTCGCCTCATCCTGGATTAATGCCATGTTATTTGTCTTGTAATGATGTTTAGATGTGCATGAGTGTAAAGCAATTTGTGATGGATTAAGATGTGATGGTAACAAAGAGTCGGATTTGTTAGTTTACTATGAATTTTATTTTAATTATTTACTTTACACTCTCAAAGTGAATTTTTCGAAAATTTAGTATGAAGAATGCAAGCATTGGCGATAGTCTAAACCATATGTCCCCAATTTTTTTGGTCTACCATCCAAATTACTCACCGCTCCTTTTTCAGAAAAAAAAAAAATACCGACTTCCTTTCCGTAAATTCCCGTAATTCTCCCTTCAGGATCCCAACGAAAGTTTTTCTGTGCACCGTTTGGAATTGCTGATATAGCGCGTTACTATCGGACCTTCGTTGCTTAATAGGGACCTTATGTTTTGTAAAGTTGTTTATTTCGGCGCATTCTTGGGTGTTTGCCACGAAATATCCATACAAATTTGTATTTTCAAATGGCGGCATAAATAGGATATCAACTTTATATCCGATTTGTGCTATCGTCGGCAGATTTCCGCTTGATTAGGTGAAATAGAGCAGGCATTATCAACCAACAATATATGCCATGTTCCAATTAATATTAAATTTATTGTGGCATATCAGATTTACTGATATTTGTTGTAATCCGATATCTAAAAGGTGTTTACTCTTTAGTTCTTTGTGTTCTCCGCTGGAATCTGCTGGCAGAAGGTCTCCTATAAATGTTAAACTTTTTCTGCTTCTTCAGAGAAACCAACATTTGCTTGGTTAAAGGAAACAAATTTGAGGTTTTCTTCTCTCATTAACAAAAAACATTTATAATATCATTTGCAGTCTATAGCAATTTTATTCAAGCTTAAAAATGCTCCACTTAAAGAATAAAAATTTTTTAAAACAGTCTCCACTTCCCCACTCTTCCTTTGAATTTGAAAGATTCATTTCACTTATTTTTCACCATTCTTCCAGATTCCAAAATCATTTACTTGCTCATTTAACGAAGAGCTTGCAAAAGATTAAATGCTAAAATCTTGGCAGAGGATCCAACAATGAATGAACAAAAGCAACAGAGATGGTTATGGTAATTGGGTTAATCAACCATCAGACGCTGCTTAATAATTAAAAGTACCTCCATTAATCGAGATTAGAATGGAATTTGTTCCAGAAAAGGTTTTGTTTTCAATTCCAGCTACTGTTTCTTTGGTAGATTCCAGATATAGACTTTTATTCGCATACCAAATTCCTAATTGGATGTTGTTCTTCTCTCAATATTCTTTCAATATTTCAATATTACATCGACATTTCTACCTTAAAGATGAAGAGTACTTCCACGTAAAATGCTGAATTTCCCAGCTGTGCGGGATGTTCTGAAAATGTATCATTTTATCATTTGAGCACCACCACGGAAGTGATGGGTGACTAGTAAAAATCTGTTTTAGATAGAAAGCTAGAAGGCTTATTAGAAAAGGGTGCTATAAACGAGTGAGCGGACTATAATTAATATTATTCTTGCCGGTAGAGTTTTATATACGACGGAAGGTCTAACAGTGAAAGGGTTACTTATTTTTCAAGTCACTACAGAGGCAGCCTTGAATAGAATTCTGATATTGCTGACTTTAAAAGCTACACCCAAGTTCGCCAATTTGTCATTTGGCTTGAAGGACCTTCTTAGAAACTATAAAGGAAATGACGTGAAGATTTTCTAAGGACTTAACTGTGCTACAGAGAAGAACTGGCCTTTTGTTTTGTGTGATTAATAAGTTTGCCTGGTGAGTATTTCAATGAGTTCCAACATTTCTCGAGGATTTATTAAAGTTTAGATTAATAGGGATTATGACGTTGTCATTTGCAGTAAAGCTTGTTGGATACTGTTCCGTATATGCCCAATTTTCTCTCTTAGAAGTTTTTACTGCAACAAATTCATTTAAAGTTCATGTCAAAATTTTTGGCTTTTCACTGCCTTTTCAACTAATTTAAGTCACTGAAACCTTTTTAGTGGGGGAGAATAAATGGATAGATGATTTTCAAAGATGTTTTTTGACGAAATAATTTATTATTGTATAGCTACATTATATTCATAATAATCAAAATACAAACAGTTTTCGAAGTATTCTATTCATATTTTTAATACCGCGTTGACTATGTCTATGTTCCCTGTAGCTTGGAAAATTTCTACCTATAGCCAAAAAAATGCTACGTTTTGATCAGGATATTTAGGACCTATACTCAACGTTTTGGTGTTATTGGACCACTCGAAGACATTCAATACGGTATCACATGCATGGCTATTATCCAAATTCTTTTCACATCAGCCATCCGTTTAATTGCTGGTTTCTTGTCTAACAGGTGGCAGATTGTTGCATTTGACGACTGTCATTTCTACAGTCGTCCTCTAAATTCTGGAGTTCCCCAAGGATCCATACTGGATCCGCTTTTACAGCATTTATATCAATAATTTGCCAGATGTAGATATGAATGCAACTTAAGCAGACCGGTAGGATTTATGGAGGATCGTATTGATCGACTTAATTGTGATCTCAACAGAAAATACCAGGAGGTGCTAGTGACCAGTTGCTGCTGAAATTTCATAGATCATAGATGAAGACGTAGTGTGTAATATTATATTAAATTGCATTCTTCTTATTCTTTCGAATAAAGAACTTACGTCTTGGTCTAGTTTTGGACTATGAGATGGATTGCTGTTGTTAGGTGGTCTCAATGCTTTAGAATGATTGATGGAGGTTTGTGACTTCTTCGCCTCTCGGCTCGTCTTATTGGAAATATAATATATATCAGTGAACTATTTCGTCTTTAGGGAAATTATTATTATAGCTTATTTCGTAATGTCCAATCTGGTTACAATAAAACAATAACGAAAACTTGGATTCAGAAAGTTCCTCAATATTAGATGAAATTTTTTCACTTCAACTTATATGAAATTCCCTCATCACGAATTCTTGTGGTTGTCAAATTTATAGAATTAAAAATTGATGTTGAAAGTTTTAAATATTCAGCGAAATTTTCTCACAGTTATTTTAAATTCCACTTGGGATAAAAATTGTGCTTTATTTTCACGAAGTCTTCACATACTTGAAATATGCGTTTAGTACTGATACTTAAAAATGGGGCTGACGACTGAGAACTTAATTTTAAACGAATAAACTTGGGCTGAATTAATTTTCGTGGTTTCAGAAGAAAATAGGTATGCCTGAGTAGAATTTTCGATTTGTGACATACATGAAGGTATTCGAGTTTTTTTTTGAGCCAACTTAATTAAAATATTTTTTTCGGAATTAAGTATACTTCTGAGCCGATTTTTAATAAGAAAAAAAATAATTGGAAGAGCAGATCAATGTAAATAAATGGGGATGAAAAATTGCCTTACGTTTCTGAATACTCAATTCACAATAATAAAAAATTAAATTTCAGTTTCCTTCCTACAAACTGTAAGCAATTAACAAAATTAGTGAAAACTTTTCTAAACGCTAAGAATACAAATTATGACAGAATAAAAAAAATATTTTCGTGCACAATTCATACACAACAATAAAAATTTAGGTGTGACTACTATCATTAACGTGACACCTTTTCCATGTTCATTCCTCTTTTTTTTGTGCCAATAAACCTGTGAACCTGATTAGTCAACCAGTAAGCCTGTCGTGACGGAGTAATTGGTCAGATTTGTCTGGCTAAAGAGGACAACAATCTCACAGAAAATTGACCATAAAGTGCTATATATCCGCCCTACCCATAAAAATGGGCTCGAACAACCTTAATCGGCACTTGAACTTTAACATTTGAGGTCGGATCACAGTCATGTCATGGAGAAGTTTATCGCTCATAAATTTGTTATAAGATTGGTGGTGAAAGTCACACCCACAACCGGAAATCCAAATAAATTTGCAGAAAGCTCTCGATGATTATATCAATGGATGACGGAAATGTGTAATTTCATGGGAAATTTGTTTAAGCATGTTACCTTCAGTTTTATGTAGGTATGAAATTTTCAGTGTATCTGTAAAGTTGTGTTGCTCTAAATAAGTACAAAAAAAAGTGAAATAGTTTGGAAAATTCTTCTCTTGATAGTTTTGAGGATTGAACTAAATTTCAGAAGGTTTCATCCATTTCTCTTTCTATTGTTTCTCACAAGAACCTTTGTATCTGAGTTTCAGAATTATTGTTGGGCCCTATACAAAAAATAACACAAAAAGAACTCAAACCAAACTGAACTGAACTGAAAACCAAAATTGAAGACATGCCAAAATGTATAGAGTACTCTCCACAATTACTCAGATTGCAGAGTTATAAGACTTTCGTCTTTACTAACTTGTTGAAATAGTTTCCATGTTTGGTGTAAACAAACACTAGCATAGTAACAAAATATAACCAGGTATTACAAAGAGAGTAACGTCATGACGGTACGGTCTTTAGAAGTTTTAAGCCTAGAAAAGGGAGGTTTGCTTAAATTATTTAATTTGAGGTACAGCTGTACTTACGACTTAAAGAAATGAAGATAGTCAGAGTACGTCAAAAATTTATGACGGATGTACACCTACACTTGAATATAATTTCTCGGCTAATAATGTGATTGGTATGAATTGTCTTTTATTTTAATCTAATTCCGAGGAGAAATGGGATTTTCTGGGCGCAACAGCAATACACCCATAATACCAGTTCTATAGCTAACCACCTACAAATGTTCACCTTTTCAATTCTTTTGAACCGCATCGTGTGGCCAGCCAACCGAATGATTAACTCAACAGTGAATTTCCTAAGCCCTGGACATTATTTTTCAAATATAATTTCAAAAATAAAACAATTTTCTAGCAAGGCCAACAAAAAAAAAAACAAAATCTCTGCAAAAGTTAACGAGGTAATGAAAGCAGCCAATGGAATTCAAACATCCAATTACACTTTGGTTAATTTTTTCCGTTTTGCTGAATCGTGTAAAAGGTGAAAAGTGTTCAGTTAAAATGGTACATGACAAGCTCTTTGAGTTGTAATTATTTCACCTTTTCTCCCGAAAATATAATCGATGGGAAATTCAAAGCCGAATGTTGAATTGAATTTTTCCTTGAGCGATTTTATATTATTTTTTTTTTTCAGGTCAAAATAATAAGGTAATTTTAATTGCGTAGTTTGTGCGAGAAATTCTTGATAAAAAGGGCTGGATTTGTCATATTATCGTGGGGGAAATTCATTAATGAGTTGCGTTGCTTTATATGAAGTATTTTTACTTTTATTACCTCAAAATATTGAAATTTTCCAAAAACAAACATTCAATTGACAAGGGCAAGCGAACCATATGAATTGTATTCGAAAACAGTATTTTTGAACGACTATAATTTCCATTCCAGATATCTCCGGGCTATTTCTGTAATTTTGACGAATCTGATGACAATGTTGGATGCTTCGAATGGTTTCGATAGAGTTAGGAAATTTGACCTTTTAGTCTCACTTTTATTAATTTTTTTTCGATACTAGCACAGGAAAAATATCGTACCTCATAGTCTAACAAATGGAATAGATTATGTAGAATATTCCGATGTACATCATCGGGCAGTAGTTCTGTTTAGGTTGCACTCCAGATGCTTTGGAAAATTTTAACATTGATGCTCATACCCAGAATATGAAGAATAGTTGGAAAGTATTAAAAATGGATATATGCACTTATGCGAGGTTCTTTGGCTTCATCGACCACAAAATTTTCAGAACGATATTTTCAAAATCTTGTCAGTTGAAAGCGCGAGGGATGTAAGAAGACCTCGGGATTTTAAAAATTGAACTTTCAGAAATTTCGAGTCAACAATTGGGGATAAACTCCATTGATGTAAAATTCCTTCCATCGCTGTTGATGGAAAGCAAAAAAATTACTGAGTGGTAGGCGCTTAAGACAATTTGAAAATAACCAGAAATAACCCAAAAATGCTTAAAGAGGATGAGTCATGGATTTATGGTTATGACCCTAAGACAACAGCTCAATCTTCAGAATATTTCGGAAATTTTGTCCTCTTGAGATTTCTACGTTAGATACAAAACTAAAAATGAACGACGAGCGTAGGGACAATATTGCATTTCAATACTTTTATGGAAGTTAATAGTTTTATAAAATCCAATAGTCGTAACCATTACGTATATTTTTAACTAACCGTTAGTTAATCCTCCCACCGAAAATATCATCAACTCCACATCAATCTGGAAATTCAACAATTTCCGCTGGAAAATTTTCCAGCTGTGGTAATTACAAAGTCCGAATTCAATTCGTATTCAGAAGCGTTAAATAAAAACCACCTTTAAATTGCACGATATAGAACTCATCTCAATAGTTGCAATTGAAAAAACCTCAGGTATATAATTTCCCTGTACTCTTGCACCCAACGCATAGAGTGAAAACAATTCCCTATGCCAGCAGGATAAGTAAAATAAGCACGGAACTTTTTATATATAGTGGAACCCAGCACCATATTCCATTCGATGTCCAAGAACTCTAAACAGGTAAATTTGCATGCGGAACATATAACTCAGTGAACGATAGTATCACGATTCTGCCAATTTTAATAAGACCCCTTAAAGGGTAGCAAATTATTCGTGTACGGTACCCATTAAAGACTGTAACACATTCAACTCCTTTACCGGATGCCAGCTGGCTAGCCATAGCCTTGGCTGCAGATGCCACATTACCATCTATAGTTGCATTGTGCAACCACCAACATTTTGGGGCGGTAGTTACCATTCACCACATGTAAACAAAATTTCCCTAGAAAGTTTGGTATCGTCATCGTCATCTCGACCTAGAAGTTCACGTATATTGTATTCTCTTGTTATGTTATGTTATCCATGCTGGCGCTTATATAGCTTTTGTGTATTAGCAGCAATGTGCGGGAATGCACGGGTAATTATGTTTTCAATTTGTAGTGTAGGTAATCCGAACATATGAGGTCCAACAGACTGTGAACATGAATCCTGCACGCTTTAGCCCCCTTAAGGTTAATTTCATGAGGAGCATACGCTGTTGGTGTGGACAAATTGAGAAATTTCATTATGCAAAAAGGCGCATAACATGACTGAATATGAACAACATTTATCTTGTTGCATTTGCCGTGAAGTTTTGCAGATATATTTCCCAGATCTGGGGTCATGTGAAGAATACATGTAATATGTCATAGGTTACGGGAGAGTTATGTGTAATATACTTGAATTTGTTCAATTAGAAACACGTAACAGACGATGTGTGTGCCTTCAGTCTTTTGAACTTTTGTTTGAAGTACAAAGGTAGAAGTTGGATCCTCCACAAAGATCTTTTCAAATACAAAGGAATATGTATAGATTTCAATTTTTATAACATTTCCATGCCATTGTGGGTATTTTACAACCGGAGTTGCAACTGGAATGTAGATTTTGCAACCTCAACAAAAGAATCTCTACCATTGATAGGCGGCGATGCGATTCGATCCAAGGACTTCGGGCTACTACTTCATCCATTGAGCCAACAAAAAAGGGGTGTACTCAATGATTTGCATATCAAAGTGTACGTATATCTGGTAAAAATAAATTAAATAATTCGTTCAAATACACCAGCTTAATGCTGACCTAATTCAAACTCTCCCTATAACCTATAATATACTAACCCAGACCTCCCTGTGCCAGTGTATAAATATTTTTACATAACAAAAAAGAAAAATCTTTAATTCTACACACACGCGAAATATTCATTGCCACTTGCCCCTAACAAAGTTCTCCATCTAAGCGCTCAACTTGAATAATTCATCAGCAATTATGAGTCCCTCCGGCCCACTTACTGAGATTTTCTTCAATAGCTTCTGAAGTAATCAAATTAGTCTCTACAGTCGCACTCAATTTACCAAGTCTCCTCTGGAGACACTGTTTATCCATCAAGTGAGCATCCACCTCAGGATGACACCGAAAAAGATTCATTTTTTTTTTTTTGCGTGGTGATAACAAAGGACAATTAAGACGATGACGAGATGTAAATTATATCAAAGCATAAGCCTCGCTATTTAGTGTTTGACTGATTGTTGCTGTTAGTTTCATCTGTTTTCCTGAGGAATCCCTTAATTCGGGGGTGGATAAAGCTGAGACCTTAGAAATCCCATGGCAATCCATACCCCGCTCGAGTTTGTCCTTACAGACGAACGAGTATTGTTGTCAGTGTAAAGTGTGAGGGAATGATTCTCAGATTTGGGGATTTATAGCATTTTTGGATGGGGCCACTGCCTTCTCCACGCGCTGACATAATCTTAAAAGTGAGCATCACTGTCATCATTACGGTAGCGTAAGTATATGCGGACGTCTAGCATTTGATATATTCCTGAAATAGTCATAAATCTGGATTTTATGAGCATAGAAAGCTCAAGTGGTCTTTGGATTATTGTGGCTTTTGGCTGGTATCTAATGCTTTAAGGAGCGCACAAATGAGCAATTTCTATCCTTTGGAGCGTAAATTTGCTTCGTGCTGCTTAGTATACCCAATAAAAATTTCATTATGTGAGGATTTCACTTTAGCCAACTCTGACGAGTTATTATTATGCATGCACTGCTAGACGTACATACGTACCTACTGTAAATGAATCATAAATCAATAAGTTTGGGGTTTACGGCTTTTGCTGAAAGTTCCACATGCTGGATTATATGGACGTAAACTTTTCAAAAGTCATTATCAGGGAGCTGTTGTTAAAATTTAAATTACTTGAAATTTCGTGAAGTATATTTCACAAATTAATGATCCGAAGATTGTGTAAAATATTGCCAATCCCTCAGTTTTAACAGTTTTAAAAGAGTGTCCCTCCCCCTACTCCCCGTTCATTAGAATTTAATCGAATTTGATCCGACCATTTGTAATAAGATAGCTATCTTTTTGTGTTACTAATGAACCCTTAAGATATAGAATAAAAATCGGCTATTTCCTGCCTAAATCAACGTCCCTCTTGCCATAAGTCTCTCTAATTACTTGACATCCTCCTACTCTTGTATCCATCCGTTTCGATTCCATTTAGAAAGGGGTCTAGGATGTTATCCTTTGACTCTAGAAACAATCAACTAGCCCCGATTGGACCTAAGTCATCTTAAATACGAAGGCGTGTTCCGTCCGGGATTCATCTAAGTGCTGATGTTTAAGTCGTAAAATTTTTCCATTTATCTCAATCTCTTGTCTAAAGACCGTCTTCTTAACTCTCCTTAGGAAAGGGGTTTTGTCTCGTTTTTTCCCCTTTCATTTCAGTTTTTCCTCTGTCCTGGTCTCCGAAACTGATGGACGATAGTAAAGTGACGGATGACTCCTTTCCAAATGAGATTTTTCTCTGTCACATTTTTTTCTTTATATCTTTGTCTCAAGATGTAAAGATTTGCTTCCTACAAGCTGGACGGATGCAGAGAATGGTCGAATATTAATGATTCTGGGACAAGAAAGTAGCTACCTCGACCGGAAATATTTACGGTGAAAAAAGGTAAAAAAAAACGTTACCGTACCTACAGATTACTGATATCACATTAGGAAAAGAGTTGGGACAGATCGTTGATGAAAAGGCATTTCTATGCTAATAAGGCATACCCCTTTTGGAATTAAATGATTCTTTGTGCCCCCCAAAAAAAACCCAGTATTTTGGGTATTTGGAATTTAACTCATTGAATAGTAATTAACTTCTGATAATTGTTAAGAAGAGATTTGTTGCCATCTAATTTTACGAGGAAATATATTACAGGGGAAAAAATATCTGTGGGTCGTGAATCTTTTGGGTCATTCCAATCCTGTTGTTTTTACAGGGTGTGAACCTTGAAGTAGTATCATAAATAGAGCACTAAAAGTTAGCCTTACCTTCCAAATTGTTGACACCAGTTTTGAAAATCCTGGCTTGTCTAGGGTCCAAATACTAGTCACAGATGATGAGCTAGATCAGAGGTAGCAAGTTAGTAGCATAGATACTGATGAGCTATCGGTAGGGTCTCCTATGCCAAACAGATTATCGCTGAAGGATCAAATCAAGATAAATGAGATATAGAAATTATAGCAACGAATGAAATTTGCCCAACAAAAAAAAATTTGCAAAACATTTAGCCACAAAAAAACCTAATTTCCGCTCAATTTCCATATATTTCCTCAGCCATAAAATCAATATTACTACAAGTTGCTCAAAAGCTTTTTGTAATTTTTTTTTTGCCTGAAAATTTCACGGGTTGATCTGATAATGGAAAAGATAAACTCTGCTTGATTCTAATCTGCTCCACTGGCACTTTTCAATGATTTTTATTTGAATAAAGAAACGGTCTCCGGGCCGATTTATATCCCAGTATAAAGTGGGGTTTTAAAATTCCGGAAACAGCATTTGAATGGGGGGCGCTCTGGTCTGGTTAAGGAGGTTGTAAAAATGGTCCTACAGCTCCAACGTAACGCGGTTCCAATTGAAAATTGAATTGGCCTCCTGACAAATTCACGTTTTTCCGATTTTCTACGATTATCAAATGATTGTAACAAGTTTCTCCCTTTTTTTATGCCTTGAATAATCCGCCGCCAACACCTTTCTTGTCTCTTACAAAGCAGGGAAACACTGACTCCTGTAGATTTTCGATTTTCATTTCCTTTTCTTTTTCTTTTTCGTTTAACCTTCTGCTCGAGTTTTGAATTTTGTGCTGATGATGGAAACTGATTCAGTCAGACGCAAATATTCCCAGCACTTGAATAAGAGAAAATAGTAAAAAATGCAAATATTGAGGTGGTTGAGTACCCAACAAAATAATCGCAGAAGAAAAATTCTTTTTTTTTTTTTATAAATGCTTGAAAGATAATTTAATGTTGCTTTCTGTGCCGCGCTGAGAGGGCTGATTGAAGACATCTTTGTGCCTTAACAAGCGGAATATAATTCAATTTTCTGCCTTCTCTCTGAGTTCTGAGAATTTCAGATTGATTGCGATGAACAGATGTAAAATAAAAGTTGGATTTTAGCGTAAAAATTACTTATTTGTGTATATTTTAAATTTTCCATTTTGCACGTGGAGGGAATTCAAATTAAAAGCATATTTTAGTTGAGCACTTGAATTTGTAATGCACAAGTAGGTGTTATTAGCTGAAGTATCCGCTGCATTGGGTGGATTGTCGCAAAAAACTATAGTTGCTCCTCACATCTACATATTCTATTGTAAAAACTTTATCCTGATGTGTTCGGCCAGAAAAAATAGAATTCCCCATTATTTTCATACCTGCAAACTTAAAGGAATAAGAACCAATTCTTAACCAAATTTCAAATAGAATAACTCCGTATATTTTCGGAGCAAATTTTCCGACAGTTTCAATTGAATTTAGATGCTTTTAAAACCCCCTTACCATGTAAGTAAATTCACATCCAAGTAACTTGTAAAAATATTCCAAGTGGCTCGACTTAGAGCCCTGAATCTCAGGCTAGAACCGGAGGAAATCAACTCACTGCCAGCTTGCAAGGAAATTAGAACAGTACAAAAGCAGCAAGACGGAAATCATCTTCCCAATTCAATGAAAACAATAACGTTCCACCATTATACTGTTGACTTTTGATCTCCAAATAGACCACCCCTCGGTGTGGTGGTCTCCTCACAAAGGAATTTTTCAACTATTCAGAGGATTTCGGTGTCCGAGACAAAAATTCTTTTGAACTCGAAATGTCAATTTTTCCTGTTCAAGTTTGAGTGGACTGTGTTTACCTACTTTAGTGGATCCTTCCAAGTTATGCAACTTTTCATATTAATTTTTTTCTCTTCCTTTTGGGGAAGATATATAAACGTAGCGGGTAGTGGTTTCTTTTAGGTCTTATGTCTGCAAGGCAAGTATTTCGTTAAACGCCTTTGTTATCGCCATTATAAAGCAGAAAATGCTGTTTAACTTGGCTCTGTTAGCATTTGGACAAGACTAGCTGGTCTCCAGTGTGTTGGTGGTGGTGTCCTTTATGCTGCAGAAAGGATTTCACTATAAAGCTAACAGTATAGAAATTAAGACTTATTATAAAACATCAATTCTCCTTGTTGACTTTCATATCCACACTTTTAATTCAGTCAGGAAATTTCTTGGAAAAGCGATTTTATTCTGAATTTTTCCTAGTGACTTGAGGTGAGCTATTAAAAAATTTATTAACGTGCAGTTACCAACTGCAGCATTATTAAAGACCAGGAGATCAGGAGATCTGAAATTGCTCTACAAATATGATGGATATGGAGATAATTAATGTGTATTAAGCAAAGTTCTTCCCGGATGAATCTATTCGACTTTGGTAATAAATAATGTCCATTGGGTTGTGGATACATCATCGAACGTATACTGGCATGATAATTATTTGTGAAAGGGTTGGGAACATTACATCGACAGAATTGTAAAAGATGTGGAAGGGTAAACTACCTTCGTAATTGGCATCGGTAATGAAGTAAGAGATATATGCGATTGCCGGGATGCTCCATTGAAGGGCATTTCAAATGTATTCAGGTCTCTCGGGTAATCATAATTGAGGAGTAAAATCTACAAAATAATAACTACATCGTTGTATCTAGATTTGTAGTTGAGCACGCTTGGAAACAACAATTTAGAAATTAGAATAATAAAATTCAATAGAAAGGTATCTCTTTGAGATTGATTGTGGAAATACGATCAAATATCTTCCAATGAACTATTATACAGGTAGATTTCTATTGGTTTAATGATGTGCCAGCGCATATTCAGGGTCCATTCGTTGTCCTGTAGTACAGCAGCAATCGTGTCCAAATCCACTTATTTCTATATTCATACAAATATTGCTGTGATCGAAACACTTTCTTCTCACCTAGAAAAAAATTTTCTATTCATGTGGAAATTTTTCAAGTGTTCTTCGAAATTCACGTCAAAATTTAACTCAATCCTTCTGGTTACATCAGCTTTACTGACGGGTTCCTCAAGGTTCAGTTCTTGGTCCATTACTTTTCAATTGTTTTGTTATTGATTTTATAAAGAACAAATATGCCGCAGTTTTCCTTTCAAGCATATTGATGAGTGTATTACTCGCCTAAATTCTGACCTGGATGGCATTCATATGTATGTATATACTTGGACTAATGCAGTGTCAGACTAGGGAATCTATAATCACCCCAGCGAGATATCATTTTAATATATTTTCTATATTTTAATATCGTCATGCTACATAATTTTGTAAGCCTGTATTTCTTTTAACCCTTATCGGCAGTAGTACTGTAAAGTTGGTACGTATTACAGTTTCCAGGATGTATACCTAGTACTCCCGTTCAACACAATTGCCAAAGGCCAAGAATAAATTTATATGTAATTCGACAACTGGATTAAGACTGTGCTCTTGAGTGACCTTTACTTTCACGTGTGTTCACCTACACTTTCTATTTAGTAATTATACTAGTATCCTCCCTTTTTCATTGTTTAGAATGTCATCCTGAATTTCCTGAACTGTATAGAATCCTCCCAATATTTCAGGATTAAAACATTTTCATAGCTAACAAATTATGAAAATTAAATTTTTGATGAATGCGTTCATCTCTCATAGGATATGAGCACTTCATTGATGGCAATATTCCATTGCAGAGTATTTGCCAGCAGCAGTTCTGCATGAACAGAAGTACCTCATGATTGCTGGGGCTGTAAACAAAACGTTAGCTCTT
>QYTT01092426.1:0-16579 GCA_006980735.1 Dasypogon diadema | reverse complement strand
AAAGGTTCGGAGAAGGAAGCGGCAAGAGTGCAAGAAGCTACACAGCTTCTTATCAATTTTACATGTGAGAGTATAGCGGTATGTATGATAAAGACTATACATTTTTTTTTATTTTTATATTAAAATTTACATTACTCCCATTATGAAATATATTCACCCTTTTCTTCCGTTTAGAAGTGGAATTTTGAAAAATCCATTCATAGTATACGTGGCCATGTTATATAACCTATACGTGTTCTTCAAATTTTACGTTTCTAGGGCCAGTGATTAAGGCTGGGCGTTGATATGTTCGTCAGTCTGTACTTCTTTGGTCTTCACCATTCTTCTCCTATCTAAAATATTCTAGGTATTCTTTCTGACAGCACTTTTCATGTCATTTTGGACAATTTCAATTACGACATGCCGCAGGCTGTCTATTATCACCTAATCTCTCTCTACTCTTCATTAATAGTCTCTAATCTTTTATTGGAATCAAATGTTACCCTTGCTTTCCATTTCTTAAGCCTAGTAAACTTATTTTCTGGATTTTTTGCTCCATGGAGTTGACATTGTACCCGGAATGAGGTATCTTACTACACCACACTAGTAAACAATTTCAAAACGTATCTTTGTGATTTTTCAGCCTTTCCCAGGGCCAAGCACGTATTCCAATAAAGATGCAGTAGTGTGCCCTTTTTCATAAAAAACGTTTGTAATTAGGAAGAAATTAAAGTAGAACGAACTATCTCCTACAGTTTGGATCCACTTTCTACACTTTATTTCTGAAACCAAGCAAAAAATCACAACAAACCCATCGCAATAATCTGTTTGTGCCATTGCCAGATAATAGAATCTGTTCAAGTTTTAATTGGACTTTCAGCAGGAAAAATGGGAAAAAATATCTTTTGAATTCTAAACATTTCTCTAATATTCACCTCGTTCTCAATTTCCGCTTTAATTTTCCACGTGCATCGTTTGTGTACGGAATCGCCCGCTCACTTTGCGCCCCATTTATTGCTTTTATAGCAGCTTTCTCTGGCCATTTTCTGATCTGGCAATTATTTTTTAGAACCAAATTCTGGTCCATATGCAATTGGAAATTTCACCGCAGCATCATGAGATCGTAAAGGGAAGGAACAACATGAACCTCTTGAACATAATGGAAAGGACTAAAACAAAGGTTGGTTACGATGGCGAGCCTTTTGGTTGTACCTTGTTTTTTCTCGTTTTTCTTTTTGTTTTTGTTTTTGTCGCCAACGCCGCCGCTGCCGCCACCACCGCCACACTGATGGTGGTATTGTTTTGTTGCTATCGTAATGCCTGTTTTTAATGTTATTGTGTCGTCCTTTGGCAAATCCTTTTTGTGTTCTTGCTTTCTTCCTTTCTTATGACGCTTGACTTCCTTGAGAGTATGCCGTTTTTAGTGTTTTGATGGCCTTTTCGCAGAAGTGCTTTCCAGTTCCTTCAAGTTTTAATAAAATCGCTATTGCTGCTTTTTTTATGGATCGTTTCAAGCGAAACGACAATTAAGGGAGTTTATATACATACGTTTTTGGTTTATTATCGAAAATAATTCAAGTTGAAATATCAAATATCTACAGATACTACAGATTTAATTTGCTGAGACAAACACCCAGTCTGTTTTCACTTCTAAGGAAACTACAAGTATTTCCAGAATGGCAAAAATTTTCTAAGAAATTTAGGAAATTTCGTTTTCTTTTTATCACACATTAGAAAAATAATAATTGGTAATAATGGCCTGGGGATTTGGTTCCAAAGTTCTTTGAAGTTCAGACTAATTATTGCCGTCTACTCCAAAGACGCTTGGATTCAAAATCCTCGGAAAATTTTGAAAAAAAAAAATTTGACTTTTTGATGTGTATAAGTAAAACATTTTTATTTCGGCGCAGTACCGCCTACAATTCTAATGTAAGCTTTCGTCGTTACTGATTTGAACAAGAAAAGAAATCGGTAGGTACCCCATTCCATTTTACAGTCTATTGCCACAAATCACCTTCGTTTCGATTTGTAAATCTCTGTTCTATGAAACTGATTCCATGTGAAAGCGGATTTTAGCTAATTAGGAAAATCAGCTGTCTTGGAGCATCAAAGTGAAATGGTGATCGTTGTATTATATGTAGTTGATGGTTCGTTAGTCATAATTTGTGTTTAAACTAGAAAGTAAGTCTGCAGAATGGAATTAAACTGCCGCCCTTTCCTGTAGATAATTTTCCCTGACGTAAACGACATGAACATAAAGCCAATAAAAAAATCGCAAGTGACAATTACTGGAACAATTGAAGGTGTCTACAAGGCTCGACAACAACTGATAGTAAGAGATTGTTTGTTTTTAATTTTAGCATGAAGAAAACCCGCCTCTCTTTCTAGGGAAATCTGCCAATTGCCTTAATTTTTGATTATCCTGACAGTCAAGCAGATACATCTGAAATTGTAAATCTGAGTCATAAGTTTGGAGTTTTCATTTCATTACGACAAAAACAGAGACAAAGTACTATGGCAGTTGTGGTTAAGGGGGTGGAGAAATTTATTGGTAATGAATCTATAATGCCTACATTATTTGCAAACAGAAAAATTCATACAGTTTTTTTCTTCTGCTTTTAATTAGACAAAGTATATGAAGCTCGACATGAAATATTAAAGTTATCTACGCCAATTATAAAACCAGAAATTCCTCCAACGTACTTTTTTCCGAAGGACAAAGAAGTGGAAACAGCTTTTCGCCGAAGTCTTACTTCTCTGCTGTCCAACTATCCCGAGAGTCCAATGACTCCGAGTTTGCCTATTACACCATCAAGTTACACTACGCCACCTTACACTAACGTTAGTTCTTATCAGAAAATCCAAACTTCTCCGAATGGTGTTTGCCCTTCCAAATATATTCAGCAACAGCAAAGTTTACATCAATCGCAGCAAATTATCAACAATAACTATTTGTCAGTACCACCACAAGTTAGACAGAGTTTATCACCACGAAACAGTATTGGCAACACTAGTGGTTACCAGAGCTTTAGTAGTAGTACAAATTCTTTGGAACAAATTTATCCACCTTGCCATAATTCAATGCCGACTGCATCTAGAGGCCATTATTCACCCGATTCTGCGTACTCTTCTGACAGTAGAAGCACTCGCAGGCTCAGCGATAGCGGAATGCCAAATATAGCTGGAAATCAGTATAATAACGGCGAATACAAGCCTCTCCAATATGACATGAAGGTAGGCCACATTAGCAAGAATTAGCCCCTTATTTTTTTGTTTACCCTCCTTCGTTTCATTCTACAGCAACCACGTGCATTCGACTTTGATGTGAAACGTATCATGGGCATGAAAGCAATTGAACGTCCACCCCAAGGGGAGATTCGAACCCCAAATTCAAATTGGATCGGCTTGGGATTAAGTGCCACTTCCCCAGCTCCTTTAGAAACAGTCAATGATGTAACATGGAATCAGGGTCAAACTTCACCCTATCAGCTTGGAGCAACAACTGGTCTTGTTGACTCGACTCCTTCAAATCGACGTGTTCAACTTTCACAACACAAAGACATCCATTCACTTCTGACAAGTCTTGGATTGGAGCACTATATAAGTAAGTAATGCCAAGGATTCCGTTGGGATGGTTAATTGCACTTCTTATCCATTCATCGTACACATGTTTGCCCTTTCAGAGACTTTCGTGCTAAACGAAATAGACTTGGACATGTTTACCTCATTGACGGAAGAGAACCTTGTTGAACTGGGTATAACAGCATTTGGGGCTCGCAAAAAGCTTTTGGTAGCTATACATAGTTTACTGGCTGAATCTGCTGCCAACTGTTCAACATCATCATCATCTACATCACCTAGATTTTCTGGCTCAGCAGCTCCAGGTGCTGAAAGACGAGCTTCAAGTCGATGGTAAACATCGAGTAAAAGGCGGCGCATAAAATTGCATACAATTGATATTGGTTGAATCGTTCTGAGACGCAATATCACACATTTAGAAGAAGTTCTCTCGAAATCAATTTTACAATGAGTGTTTTCCAAAATATCTTTTTTTGCTTGTTCTTATTTTTTCTTAATTTTTTTCTTTCTTATGATTTAGTTTTTCTTTCAAGCTTGCATGCCTCGCTATTTATATAACAATTTGGCAAATCATTGCCGGGAATATTGATGATATTCAAATTGTTTTCATATTAGTCATACGTTTAACATGTTGAAGCCATTTTCAAGAGAATATTTCCCATGTAAAGTGCAGTTAATGTATATAGTTATAAAAATACATATGAATATTTGAAAACGCGTATTTAATTTCAATAATAATAATGATCACTGTCTTATAACTGATCACAGCTTGGTTGTCCAGTGTATCCCCGCACCTGACTCTCCTTTAGGTAATCCAACCCCCACACACAAAGTAACATTGGCTTCTCAAAGAAAGACAAACTGTGGTCAACCACGCACACCGAGCGCCCATCTTCTATTTACCAACCCCCAAGTATGAGCATTCCGTCACATACGACCCCCAATGGGGCCCAAATAGTGTGAAAGGCCACTTGTAAAAGTCTTGAAAAACATTCCAGTTATCCTTAGCCTCTTAGTTCTATCTTTGGGCATCGTGAGTTCCCTAATCTCTTTTACGTGTGTTGCGTAATGCACTCCAGGTATTCCATCAGTATACCCTCCCCATTATTTTCAACAGAAAGGATGTCATACTGACCAAGATTTTAAGAAAAATTAATGCAGTTGATATCACAACGAACACCAGGATTATATTCTCTAGACGCGCCTACGTTTTGTAAAGGATATTTTACTAAAAGAGTTTCTTCAAAGTTATTAAAAAGATATTTCATAAGAATTCCAGAAAATTTCTTTATTGTACGGGTTTATTTATAAATGACTTTTGGGGTTTTATTATCCCAGTTTCAAATCAAATGAGTAAAATGTTTTATGGAATTTATTTTTAGGCAAGCTTACACAACTGGAGATCCTCTAGACGTTCCTACGTTTTGTACGCGATCTTTTGTCAGAGATCTTCTTCAAAGTTATTAAACATAATATTCTGTGGGACCGACAAACCAAATCCTTTCGTAGTATCGTCAGGTGAGTACTGAGTTTCGCTATCGAAATTTCAATTAGCTTTGTGGCAAAAATGCAAAAATCCCTTCATTATGGTGGCTTATTGACTGAATCTCGTTATCTGAACAAAAGAATATTTCACGTAATTCTTATCATACATTGAATTGGGTCCCATTTCTCAGAAATTTTGTCGAAATTGTATACATAAGCTTCTTAGATACTGAAAAAATTCTATAGCATTTTGGGTAGGGATTTAAATTCTATTGCTCCGTTAAGATGTAATTATCAGCTGATTTTCAGTGCCATGAAGATATTCTAAACCAAATGCCTCAGGTAGGTATATGTAAGAGTTTGGTTGGATTTTCATAAGAAGTAAAAATAATTTTAAAAAGACAACTTTATTCAGCTACATAAATTACCATGGTATGTGGTATCGTTTTTATGGCTTCTTAAAGTATCTAGTGAATATCTTTAAGGTTAGAAAAAAAAACGTTTGCGCTGTGTCAGTTTCATTGAGTCTTTGATAATTTCCTAAAGGCCGGAATAAATGATAATCTGAGGGTTTAATATCAATATACCATGCTCACGTCAGTAACAAAAATAATTTATCGCCTAAGAAATTTTGGAAACTCTGCAGGAAATGGAAATTTTCTTTTTCCTCATCTGTGATTTGTTTGATTGACAGCTTTCTACGTGATCGCCGCCAGTTTGTTAGAGTTAAGAACATTAGATAATCTCCAAAATTTCTTAAATCGTGTATACCTCAAGGGTCAATAATTGGTCCACTACTTTTCTACCTCTATATAAATTATCTTATGTTCTGTCTACACCTTTATGCGATATGATATTCAGCGTATTTATAACTGGACAGGGCAAAACAGAAATGCAATTGATGCAAACACCTTGCCGCCCCCCTGGTATTCAATACAAACCCTTCCCTCCGTAGATTCTGTTGCGAACTTGGGAATCAAACTGAATTCAAAGTTTACCTGTTGTCATTACATTAAGGCCACAATAGGGAAGATATATAGTGGCTTGAGGAGGTCATGGTTTAACTCTTAATTGCTGTCGACTTAGTTTACGCAGGGAGCTGGTTTCTCATTTTACACACGGCAACCTGAAATTTCCAACTTTTCGATGCTGCCTGCATTGAAAGGGTATTTTTTTTGGTTGAGTTGCAAAAGAGCATTTATTCGCCCAGTGAATTGCTTTGATGGCAATATAAAGCCACCCTCGATTACCATTGCAAATATAATATAAATAAAATGATGCAGTGTATAATTTTTGGGAAATTTACAGCACGGAACAAGTGTCATCCCAGGGCTTATTAAAAGCAAATAAATACCAAAAAATTTAAATAGCACTCATTAAAAATGAGTAAGAAAAATAATTACTGAACCCTTTGGGCAAAAATTGCAGCAACTCCATGTAAACCAGATAGACGGACAGAAGAACATTGTGAACATGCTTTATTGAGTGTTTCCATTAAATTTAATGAATTTTATTGATTTTACACAACGTAATAAAAAACAAAACTGTTGATGCTATTTTTGTTGAGCAATTTCCTTGTGTTGTGGTCGAAAGGAGGAAATTTTAATATAGAAGAGAGCAATAAATTTTTAACTTTTATAAAATAAAGTAGGAAGGTAATTTTGTAATAAACATAAAATTGCAGGTGCAAGAGAGTGTTCAGATAATGAAAAATTGGTTCACACGAACAATATATTTCATATTTATTATTTTTTTCATACACTCAATTAACTTTTTCTTTAATGTGTATTAAAATTGCAAAAAGGCATTCATTAAACGATAAAAGTCATTCCAAAAGCGTTACATTATTTAACAGAGCAATTTATACGAAAAACACTTTTTCTGCAATTTAATTTCTTTGTAATGCAAGCAACTGATTATTGAGATTTGCATTTCCCATGTCGACTTCTATGGGAACTTCTACAATACAACTTCCTACGGAAAAATGTTTCTTGTAAATTTTTGAAAAATCATTTTGTTTTGATCCTAATCTTTCAATCTCGTTTACCTTTAGACATGATCTCTATCAACTTCTGATTGTTCTATATGCTAGACAAGTTCTATTTTTATTCTACTTTGTTTTTGGTGGTAAAATCTTTCAAACATTTTTTTTTTCGAAATTCTTCTCTTATACCAGATTTTTTTTGCCACAGTTTAAGACCTGTTTTCATTACGAAAACAAAAAAAGGATATTAGGATTAGTTTATTATATTTTCACATCCGAACTTCTGCCATTCTCACCCGATATCGGTCCATGGGACTTTTTTTATTCCCCGAAATGAAAAATAAGTCCTTCAGGCATTAAAAGGCTTTGCATTGCAATACAATCCCGCAAAATTTTACCTCTCGGGGCGTTTTTTGAATTTCATATCCTGAGACTTGTTGTCTAAAATCCTGCAGCTTTCAATTACAATAGTGAACTTATTCAGAAAATCCATCTCCTTATTTAACTCTTTATTCCTTCTTTACCATTTAGGGTCACACATTTTATTTAGTCAAAAGCTAAAATTATTTTCATCAAATATCCTTGCTCAGTAATTGATTTACTGGATTAACTACAGCAGCCAATGATGCTTAGACCAAAAAAAAAAACCCAGAATCATTGACGTCCATCATTTCACCATCCACTCATATAATCGACTGCCTTGGGTGCTGTTGTTGCTGTTCCGAATGCAATTTTCATATACATAATTTAATAGAGGACTTTTTAAACATTTTTGCAGTTTTCGCTATTTTAATCAAATTTCAGAATTTTAACGATGAAAATAAACTTTATGGATTAAAAATTTAAAGGAAATTCTTTGCAAACCCTGGACTCATAACAGAACTTGTTCTTGTATCCTGCACACACACACACACAATATTTCTGGCCGTAAGCACACTTTACAGAGTTCATGAAATGCAAGGATTAAATGAAAATTTTGTGACGGAAGTGGAAATTAAAAATTTATAGATTTTTGATGTTTAGCTCTTAATATAATTTCTGAAGCACCGTGTGCAAAAAAAAATGTTTTTTTTCTATATATTTGTTGACAAATGTTTCACATGTGGACGATAAGGCATTTTTCACATGTCTTGTGTGCAATGATGCCCCTCAAGGAAGGAAGAGGGATTACATGAAATATGTGATAGTTGTCCTTTTCAAATGAAGAGAGTTCTTGCATATAATGAAACTTTGGTGTCAGATACCAAGCGTGTTTACAGATGGTGAAGAGGGGAAAATGTTGTACGATCAGTCGGTATCAGGCAATGAGGACCCGAACCAGATTCGTTAGTACACGAACTGTGGATATTAGGCGAATTCCGATTTCAACTTAACCTTTCTTCGGTGATGTGGATCTCAGCCGTAAGTGACCCTTGTTTTTCCACAACTCTTGGGAATACATCACCTTTTCAAAAACAAATGTAAAAAATGAAAAGGATGCCGCAAGCTATAAAACTTTTGATCTTCTTTTGTAAGAAGAAAAAGCAGTTTTAAGGAAGATCAAAAATTCCAGTAACCGCAGCGTTTTTGTACGAGCTAAAAATTTGTCCAAAGTTGTCTATCTGAAAACATGGCAAATTATGAATACATGCTCTTACACTCTATACGATATGAGTGTCGATCAGTTTATTTTTATTGTCGAAAATTACTTTCCCTAAGGTACTAATTTATTTTTATAATATTTTTTCGCAAAATTTAAATTTAAAAAAATAAACTTGTAGTGAACTTCATCACAAATCCGGTTTTTATTTTCAGATTTCATATGGCAACCATTGTATCAGTATTTCTGTGGCATGCTGTTGAAAACTAGAGACAGGTTTTATTCAACCTACCCACCGAAAATGATATGGTAATATTTTTCACAATAAAACATTGAAAATCTTTTAATAAAATATTTGTTTTTATTTCAGATCTTGTCTTAGGTAAGTTAGAAGTTCTTTTTTCGTTTTCGCCTAAACTTTTTTCTTGCTGTTATCAATAACCAGAAATTTTTATTTATTTTTCGATCTTTTTTTTCTCTGCTAATGTGAATAGATTCAAGATAAAACCCACAAATGTTTAGATAACGAATTAGTTTGTAAAGAAGGGATTCAGAATTCAAGTAGTTAAATTGTTACTTGTTGTGTATTAGCCTGCTGTAGGACTTGAACGTGTCGTACTTCTTCTCCTTGAAAGTCTTCCAAGGCAAACAAGAAGGAGATATCACAGACAAAAATGTCCCAATTATAAAGAATGTTTTATCGAAATTCCTGTTTACTACGCATATAATAAAAACCTACTATGAGAAACGACCATTAACAAAATACTTGGCTTTTAAAAATTTCTTCGAAATACTAAGCTTTCTTTTGTTCATATATTCCTATCGATTTACAAAATACAATACTGCTAATATTTTCCTTTTATACTCATATACATGTTGATAATAATTGATTTTAGGCCTTCTTTATCCTCTTTACCTCATTATTTGAGTTTTATGGCAAAAGGTAATATATTTCAAACAGAAATAATTGAAAAACCCTCAATATTTTCCTCATTATTCGCTTACTTCAATCAATTTCACATGGTAGCTTTGATTGGGAGTAGTTTTGTGAATTCTACGTGGGTTTCATTAGCTTAAAACCTAATCAATTGTACCATCTGTATTTTTAGAAATTGTGTAAGGAAAACATGAATGTAACAAACTAAATATATTGGACGAAAAAAACGAAGAAATAGTAATTAGATTCTATTCCAGAATAGAATAATTCTTGAAATAATTCCATGAAAAATCGAGAAATTTGATAAGAAATGTAAAGAAAAGAAACACTGTGGGATATTAACGTCTTATAGTGCTTAGTTGTGGCCACTTATCAATCTCAAAGAAGAACAGAATATAGCTCATTTTGCAGGAAAAATAATCTAAGTTTAATAAAAAAAATACAATCTAGAAATTTTCCGGGAAAAAAGGACCAGAATAACTTCCGCTATCCCTGAATATCCCCGAAAGTTAAGAATAGATTTCTTTCCGAAGTTTTTTAATTTGAAATCCCTCCTACTCTCTACCTTTGAATAGAATTTCTGTGATTATTTTACATATTTTGGGCGAATTGACACATTTAGTTAGCCCTGAAAAAAATTATCTATGCGATCAACAAGCGACAAAAATAAATTCCAACATCACTCTTTTTGGAACGCTGTCAAGGGAAACAAAAATAGCATACGTCAAAATTAGGTGTTGGGCCAGTTGAAAATCTCAAATTTATCCTATAAATTAAAGCAAAAAATTTTAGAAGATATTTATGATAATATTGAGGATACAGCGCCAATAATATCCACATCAATATCAATACAAAGCAGATGCTGGTTTTGTCCACGAAAAGGAGGAAATTATTTCATCCATAACAATACATTTCCTTTACGATATATTTTAATACCTTCACCAGCGTTGGTTTCAGCTACGTATACCATACCATATCTCCAAATATAATAGAACGCATATTATGATCACCTTCGTCTTTTTTCTACAATCTTTCAAACATGTTTTGGAAGCCGCTTTTAGTCCCCCAAGTGCAAGACCCACAAACAAATTTATGCTGAAATTATTTCTGAAAGTCCGCGTCGTTGTTCTGGGTGAGTCCAAAAAAAACTTGGACTTTTATTTTTGATTTTTTTTTTTAAATTTTACCTGAATTTTTATCGCACAAGATGAGATATTGGAGTCATTCTGATTGGTAAATACTCAGTAGAGCTCCGGTTTTGGTATCTGCAAATTATTTAGAAAAAATCCCATTAAACACGTCTTCTTTCACAGTGTTACTGTCATTTTGGAATAGCCTACCTAAAATTTGGTTGCACCCCCTCATGAACAAGCCCAATTTACTTAATAATATTTGAAAATCAAGTTAGGACTGTGTAAACTTCTGAGAAAAAATTTCTGTTGGATATAGTAGATTCTGCTCATTCGTATTTTATAGATAATTTTGTTTATGGAATGCTTTAATATGTTAAATCATGCAGCGTACGTCTAAAAACCAATTTAATAAAAAAATAGCCGCAGGGAAATCTTAAGGAAATTACCTGCTGATGCGTAAAGTACAGGGCTCATGACCACCTCATTTATATTTATGGGTTTTACAGCGAAATTATTGATTTATATTCATATGAAATCATTCAATTTCCCGATGTGTTAACATTTTACTGATATTATTTAAAATTGCGAAAATGAAACTGTAATCAAACAGGAAATGCAAGGACGAGCACTGTTGATTCCCGTCCGTAATGGGCATTTTAACCAGCGAACCGAAAGCTATTCAAGCAATAATTGATATATGAACGAAAATGATAATGTGTTCGCTCGAACAATACTCTTTTGTTTGCTTGGTAAACATATTACAGCACTGATGATGCCGGTAAATAATGAAACAGCACCCTGCAGAAAAATACCGCGATAAGCAATAAATTATTCCCGCATGAACAGACCAGACCAGCCCCGCACTGGAGTTTAGTTTTGTTTAGTTGAAATCGTTCCCAACTGAAATTCGAATCTCACGGTTTGCTTGTACCTCTAAAAGCTAAACCTCACCTGGTCTAGGTTTAATGTTCACTAACGGGGAAATGTTTACACACACACACACCTGGCTGGCTGCTATTTATTAGGCGATTATTAAATCGAAATTATTTTGTTTATTTAGCTGATTGTATCTAAATATGTTTCATTATTTGCTGATTGTGTTAAAACTGGAACAATAAACATTCGTGTATTGCATTAGATCTTAATTATGAGAGAGAGAGAGAGAGGGGGAGAGTAATTATGGGGCGGATTACATAAATGTTTCTGCTGGAAATTAGAAAAAAAAAATTGAATAATGAAAAGAAATCTACATATTAAGATTAAAGATTAAAAGCAAAAATGTTTATTTGTTGTTTATGCCTAAACATTCCGGATTTTCGAACCGTGTCCTGAATACTCTTAGCGTCATTTTTATTTTATTATTCTTAACAGACGATATAATAAATAGGAAATTATCTACTTAGGTAGAAATCAAACAATAATACAACTTCATAGGCATGCCATCGACTCATCCATTCATTTTTCGTCCTTCTGATGCTCAATGCATTAGGGATACCTGTAAGCAATGTCGATTATGCGGTCATATATGAATTTTTCACTTGTTTTCTAGATTTGCTGTTACATTCAGCTCATTTAAATTCTGATTGCTCAAGTGTACACAAAAAGTGACCATCCAATTGAATTTGACGAGGACACTGCGGGCTACCATCAGTTCAAGGCCGCTTAAAATTCATTCGGAAGTTTCAAAATGCCGATGTATGGGTCTCCCATGTTCTCAGTGATGAGAGCCAATTCCAAAAATCTTTCATTTGGAATTTATTCGTAAACTGGCATAAAAAAGAAAAATTTTTTTATCGTGTTATAACGAGAGATGAGAAATGGGTTTTTCCCAAAATATGTACAACTGTGTTTCCCAAAATATGTACAACTGCCTTAGTAATTCTCCGGAGGGCTTTCGTGCTTTTGCACGTCCGATTAATTACTAGCTTTTTGCTAGGTGTTTTCAGCAGATAAAGGTGAATGAAGTTGGAGTACCTTAGGGATCAGTGCTTGGTCCTCTTTTATTTAATCTCTTTAAAAATCACTTGCAGATCTATATCGTATACATGTACAAAGTATACATGTACGCTGATGACTTTCAATTATCTATTAATACATGAACATGTCTAAGGAAGGTACTATTTAGCCCTAACTTTACTTATGGTATTTGTGGTTTATCATGTTATCGACTCTGAACGTTTCATCAGGATAAAAGTGGTGTTCAATGTTTTCCATAGATTTGTGTACGGATAAAGACGATTCGATCATATGTCCTCTATCCGTAATTCTATTCTAGGGTCTTGCCTAATATACAGAAGAAGCATGGGTTCGAATCCTACGCATACGGCGTGACGATCTATCTGGGTAGTAGTGGTCAATTGTTGAGGCAATTCTACTGATGAGAGTTGTATTTGGGAAGCCACTGGGATGTTGCACAGTGAAAAATTCATGCCAAAAATTGTGGCTCACTTGCAACATTTGTCAGGTTAAAATTTCCCAATCTCCTATTCCCCAATTTCCCTCCGCCTAAGCTATACTGTGTGCATCATATTTTGGTTGTCCGCTGAGTTTAGGCAATACGACGTTACCTGGTACTGTACTAGTAACATTTAAGAGTCACTACCAAAGTTGTGATGATTTAGTGCTTCTTGACAAATATAACGACCAGGCCTAAATTAAATTAAATTTGGATTCTTTAACTTGAACAATCACCGTGTTACCTATTTCGCTACTAACGCAAGAAGTAAATTATGTAAGAATTGAAAGGTGACAGAACAAAAAGTAACTCATTTACACATACCTGCTACTAAGTTTTATAATTAGGAATTTGTTACCTCCATTTAAATTTTGATTGGAATTTTAATAAAGCAGAATCATAATACCAAGAATCGATGTCAATTTTTCCTGGATGTTAAAATTCTTGTAGAATTAACAAGGCCTTACTTACAGTAACATCTTCATTAAAAAATCGGAATTATTGAAAACTCCACTATATTCTTCAAAATGTGCTTATTTATAGCAATATTATTATTTTTTACACAGGACTGCCCTACAAGGTAGCATAATAAAGAGACCCAGAGAAACTAGAACCCTTGCTGTTCAATTACTGAAAAAAAGAACAAATGGATTCTGAAATATGTATGTGAAAAGAAATCTACCCCGTCATAGCTATTATGAGATTTTTTAGAAAATTTCGATTTTTTAAAAGTACAAAGTAGTTATCTACACTTTATCTACACATGTAGTTTTTGTGAAAGTCGCGAAGAACTGTATTTTGGAAAAGACCCCTCCATCAAGTGTTCTTTTTCCATTTTGTATTTCTCTTAAAAAAATAAAAGGAGAACATCCTTTAGGTTTTGAAAATATCTATAATAAAAGAGAACTAGATTGAATAAAAGGTATAACATTTCTATATATACAAATATGAACATTTATTTAATATCCCCACCTCTGTTTTTAGTATAACAATTCAAATTCCACCTTACTACCTACATTCATGTTTCGTGTCCTTAAAATTAAAACAGTTTCGAAGTTTACATGTTTGTTTAAATTTTATTTTACTTTGTTCAGCTTAGCCTAGGAGAAATGTATTAAATTTCACATAAAAGCTATTTTGGCTTCCATTTCATACGATGTTTTTTGTTTTTTAATATAAAAATTCAATTTGTTTACTCCAGAAATTCCTTACAGTTCTTATGTTTTGCATTTTTATAATCCCAGTAAATTTTATTTATTTTCCTTTTTTTTGTTTAATTTTTATGATTTCAAGCTGTTATTTTTATTTTATTATTATATTTTTTTCTTGCTTGTTGTTTTGGAAGTAATTTTACAGAATCTATGATGTAAAAGGAAAGAACGGTTAACTTATTTTTCCCCATGGGACGGATAATTCAACAAATTTTATTTACAAAAAAAACAAGAAATTCAAAACAATTTATACGGGTGGAAGTCAGAGAAAGTTTTATTTTGATTTTACGTTTTTTATTACTATTTACAATATATTTATTCAGTACTAGCGGACTTATTTCCATAAATCTTTCGTTTAACCGAAGTTTGTTTGAATGGAAGATGGAAATTTTTTGAAAATTCTGAAAAAATTGAGAAGAGCTAAGGGGAGAAGTCACAAACGCTGTTCAAGGCTAGATTTACAGCCTTGTTGTATGTTTTTGTATTTAGTTAAGTTCTACTTAAACATATTAAAAGAAGAAACCTTTAATTTTTGAGTGATTTACTAAAATACTTAACAAAAGCTTTATAAGCTAATTGAAATTTTATCTTTCATTACTTCAAAAATAAAATTCCTCTTGTTCTGAATTTTCATTCTTGGCTTCTAAACATCATCCATTTCTTTCTATTTCTATTTGCCTTGTTTGTTTTTGATCCTGTATAGAGTGGAGTTTAACCCTTTACCGGAACGTCATAAACGTCTCTTTTTAAAAATTTGTAAATTCTAAGAAATGTGGAAGGACTTATTGCAGATTCAGCATTCTTATGAATTTTGCTTAACACTTTTTCTTCACAGTTTCTGTGTGAGAATTTTCTTTAAACTTTTATTTATTATTTAATTTTTATCCCTTCAATGAGTCACCCGCCTATTTCCTTTAAAATAGTTACAAAGTATTTATTATAATATATTTAATTAAAATGTTTTGAACATACACATTTCTAACGTTATTTCCAATTTTCAATTTTCTTTCGAATGTTTTCGAAGAAGGAAAATGGCTACGTTTCGAAATTTCACCGCGCCAATTTTTTTATTTAAAACTCAGTCAATCTAAAGATCTGAAAGATTCAGACTGCCCTCCATAATTCGCTCAAATGCACAAAAAATGGCAAATTGTATTATTACTGGGATATTCCGATTTTTTCGTGTAAAAATTAATAAAAGCTTTTTGGAATTTTTCCCCCGGTCCCTTTTTGACTGAATTAAACAACTTTTCGACTTTGCAACACAGGCGGTGACAAAAGAAAAATTAATACAATTAAAAAAAAATGGAAGTCAAAATAAAAGCAAAATAAAACACAAGGAGAGAAAAAACATAAACGATTTGGTTACTTTAAGCAAAAAGCAGTTTAGATAAGTAGACTTAGTTTTTACAATTGTACTACATGAGAAAATTTATCGTTTCGATCGTTTTTTTTTTGTTCTTGCTACACCAAAAATATCCATGTACCAATACTTATGAGCATCATAGTATATGCTCCAAAATTCGCGGATCTCTCATGACATAGGCGACAGTAAGCATTGTATCAAACGATACTTCAGAGTACTATATAGGAGCTGCTTATTATTCTCAGATATATTTTTTCAGTTTATTAGTTTCATTAAAAATAAACGAAAAAATTAATTGTTTACAACAAATTGCAAATTTCCTTAAAAGAAAAACCTTGAAAACCAAATGATGTCGAAAATTCTAAGGGCTACTCCACATGAAATTGTTTTATTCAAATTTTGACACTATTTCTTATGAAACCTTTAAAAGTAGTTTCCCCCCCTTAAATTAATTTGGCAAATGTAGTATAAAATTTCACAATTCGTATAAGAGGATGTGTTTTACAGCTAATTTAAACAAGTCTAATATATGGTTTCAAAAACCGTCCATAAAATAAAATACACCTATAAAAACTCAATAGGAGTTTTTACTCCACTAGAAATTATTATAATTCGGTCTACATAGATAACAGGAGAATTTAGTTTTAACAGCTCGATACACTGTTTTTAGTAGGCGTTTTTTTACACTAGGGCTATTCAATGAAATTTACAATATCATTAGTTTCTCATCTAAACCTTAAGTAAGCATTTTAAACAAATGAATCTGGGGTAGCTGAATGAAATTTAAAGAAATTTGAACAATAAAATCTAAATAAAATAATGTTAATTATTCCAGGGTGTGCTCTTCATGGTGCCTTATACACGGTGATAT
>QYTT01092425.1:0-19090 GCA_006980735.1 Dasypogon diadema | reverse complement strand
TGAAATGCCTGTAGAAGTCGTTTCTTCAAGGTTGCATACTTGTTGTCCTCAGCTGGGCTGGTGATGACGTCTCGCACTTCCGACAGTATTTCTGCGTCCAGGTTGCCTACCAGTGTAAAATACTTGGTAGTATCTTTTGTGATGCCGCTGGTGTAAAATTGTGCCTCCAGCTGATGAAACCACAGGTCCGGGCTTCTTTTCCAAAAGGGGGCACACGTGCCGCTACTCCGGCGATGCAAGGTTTCGGCTTAACCTCTTGCGGCGGTGACTCATCATCCGTATTCGCCATGGCTACTGACTAACAAGGCACCTTTCCACTGGTGGGGGGTTACCTCGGCAAGTTCGCTGGCATCTCTGATGCAAGGGGGACCTTTCCCCTGGTGGGGGGTTACCACGGCAAGTCAGTTGGCGTTTTCGATGGGCAAGGGGTACCTTTCCACTGGTGGGGGGTTACCTCTGCAAGTTCGCTGGCGTCTCTGATGCAAGGGGGGCCTTTCCACTGGTGGGGAGTTACCACGGCAAATCAGTTGGCGTTTTCGACGGGCGAGGGGTACCTTTCCACTGATGGGGGTTACCTCTGCAAGTTCGCTGGCGTCTCTGTTGCAAGGGGGCCTTTCCCCTGGTGGGGGGTTACCACGGCAACTTCGCAAGCGTCTCTGATGGGCAAGGGGAACCTTACCACTGGCGGGGGGTTACCTTGGCTAGTTTTCTAGCGTTGCTGATAGACAAGAGGCACCTTACCGCTGGTGGGGGTTGCTTTGTCTAGTTCTGCTCGGGGTCACCAGGAACTACTAAGGCATACAAAGGTAGCTTTTCGTTCCTCTAGTTTCGGTCGAGACAGAACTAAATTTATTGAGAATATCACAAGTACTTATATACTATGTTACAATTTCTAGTACGAATTATAAGCTAAATGAAAAATGAAAAGCTTTACAAATGTTGCGAAAAGTGTTGCCACAACAAGATTATTTTTATTTGATACACTTTTGTAAAAGTCTACAATAATTTTTTCTGACAAAGAGCCAACAGCTTACCTACATGTTTTCAGTATTTACCTGAGTCCTTCATAAACTTTTTAAACAAAGTGCGTAAATGTCTCTGATAAACTGATTTTCATTCAAGTAAAAATGTTTTCTACTGTTTAAAAATCAACATTAAATATATTTTATTTTAGTTTGTTTGAAAACAAGAATATCTAGCTCCCCGATTTATTTGTTAGGCTGGAAATTTTCACCTCGTATTCAATATTTCGAAAAGCAATTTCTTAATTTGATTGAAATAAGCTTGATAATATTTGCAATAAAGAAAACTCTCAAGAAGAACCATATTGGGGGAAAACCCCTTAAAAATTACACTTTTTCGGAATAAAATTCTTGTAAAGCCTTTTATTAAGATAAGATGCCATAAATTTTGAATAATTTGCATATGTAGAGATACTTAGGCTAAAGGCGTTCTTTTTCTAGTATCTTACAACTCCTTTAATCACCCCCTTGCGTTAAGTCTTTGGGGAAAAAATCATTTGAACATGCCAAGGAAATATTTTATTAGAAAATCTTTAATAGGTGAACCTTATAAAGCTAAATCTTAAAGTAATAACACACATAATTCTCGCCGCAGCTCCAAAAACTTTTCAATATTGTCTACAAGAAATTCCAAGACATATCTGCGATAAAGTGTTGCGTTTATACAATATACTCTCTTTGTTCACGTGTCTTTTTCGTAATGGGTAATTGTGAGAAGTGTGCAAAAATGTACGCTTTGAGTAGTTAATGGTTTAGTATATCTTTGGATTTTATTTCAATCTCTTAATCCCACAATCTATGTCGTGGGTTTGATCCTTACATTGATCGCCCTTTTTATCTCCTCCTATTGCAAGTAATTATTATTAACATACTTTTTTATTTGTGGTAACTTATAAAAGTTTAGTTTAATTTGTTCTGAAGTGAAACTGTCGCTGTGGAACGAGTAACGAGTTAGGAAAATTTTAAGACGGAGTTCAAAGTAAAAAGCTAAAACAATAATTTGCCACCAACTGACGTGGTCAGTGCTAAAACAGGGAATCGGTTGCTTTTTGAATAATTAGTTTCCTTTCTAGGTGATGAATTACATAAAAAAAACATGGAACTATATAAAGCAGAGACTTTAGAGTGTCTTCAGAGACTTTCTAGTTAAAATGTTCCACAAAACCGTTAATAACTAAACACATACGATTATTGGGTTCACGCTTCCCATAGTTAATTCTTAAGAAGATAACGTGCAGGAGATGGCATCTTCCAAATTTTTCGGCAATTAACCCTAAGGGACATTTTATCCAGAAAGTCCAAGGAGCCAGTGTTCGAATTCAAGCACTGATGTGTGAAGATTCTACGCCGCTCCGAGGAAGTAGAATTGATAAGTTTAAGCCGTTGGTGATAAGATATAACGACCACAGGGTTATTCCAAGGTAGATTCTTGAGGCCAGAACGAATCCTATACGTCCAACACGAACAGCGTAGAAAGGATTGCAGACTCGCGATGTGTCCCCCATAGTGGTTTGACAAACATGTTTTATAATGTTAAGATAATTTGAAGACTGGGGAACTTCCTACACAATTGTTTAATAAATCAAAGCATGGTGTCTTGCATTTTCTCGTTCACTTATATTTCAAATCATTTTCAATTCGGAAACTTATTTTCTGAATTAACAGTATATGTTACTGTCCACTAGAAGAATATTGACCACAGATCTAAAATTGGTATCTTGTGTTTAGTGTACAATCTGCAAAAGCATTTGGGCCATTGATAGATGTCAGTGGATTTCAAACTTCGAGGACCTAAAACTAAAGGAGATGACATATTAAGAATAAAGCGTGACCATTTTCAAATTCAGAACTGTGTGCCAGGGTCGGCGTTAAAAAATGTCATTTTTGAAGTCTTCCTACGAACTGTTGGCGGCAATTTGTAACTTTTGTAACTACGCCACTGCGTCAGACCCCCCAACAAATTTGGAAATATAAACACAACCATCTGCTTGCAATATTATCTATAAATTTTCCCGAAACAATAACTAATCTGATCATGTTTACAAATTTCTTTGCAACTTTGACAGCGAAGACCCCCACAAGAAGAGAAAGTATGAGAGTTTTTGGGCTACGCTCTCATTCGTACATTTTAGCATAGAATGCCATCTCCTTTAGTTCTCTCCTCGAAGATTTCAAAACAGTCTATCAACTCTTCATTTTTTCACAAGAGTAATACTCGATACGTATGCAATTAACATGCTGCAATTTTGAAAAAAATAATGCCAGGAAGCTATCAAAAGTGCAGATCATATCATCTTTGTATAAATTGAGGGCTTAAGCCAAACATATGAGCATACTTGGCTACTTCATTATAGGATCGTGGCCACCCATGGTATCGCATTATAAACTCATGGTCACCTACATTGTACTGGTATGGTGGCCACCATTATAAATTCATGTAAAGGGAGGCTGCACGAAATGCCATCAGACTGAAACGGATAACACCTAATCCCAGACCTCACGAATGGACGCCTAATATTCGAGAGAAACGCAAATGTAGACTGACTTCCATAGAACGGTGCAGAATCACCATTCATTAGACCCGAACTTTCTGCGACTATTCAAGGAGTATGGAAAGATCTCAATAATTGGAGAGGTACAGGGACGAATACTGGAATAATCGTCCAGGTCTAATATAGGCGAAAAGGTTTATTATCTGTTTGCAACAGAGGACGAGTTCATTACTCTCACCCAACAAAATTTAGCTAAAGTGCAGCACTGGCTTTCTCACTGGATATTGGCCGCAATAACCTATCGTGTCTTGTTGAGGACAATGAATGCCAGTTGTGCATGGACGAGGTTAAAATAGCAGCGATTAAAGCTAAGCCACCTCGGAAAAGAATTTACAACGCTTGCGGAGGTTATGCAACTGTCCAGGGGATGGCAGCCAAAGAAGATTTCTTTCGTTCGAAATGGCACAGGAGCTACGGGCTAAACGACCCCAAAGGGCGAAAAATGCTTTTAGAAAGCTTCTGCATTAAAGTTTCCTTCTAAACATGTCTTTTGAGGAAGCTTAACAAATCGCTCTTTAGTAACGCAACCTTCATAAGAATGTTTGAGAAATTACTTCTCAAAACGATTTTGAGAACAAGGTATTTTTCACGCAAAATTTAATTTATTTAATTATGGGAACGTTACAAACTGAAATTCTCTCTTCCTAAAGGTGAAAATATCTTGAAAAACAACTTCGTTACGGCCAATATAGCACCAAATTTTAACGAAAAAATGCTTTTTGCATTATTATGTAAAACAAAGGATTGATTCCGTTTTTTGCTCTTTTTCCGGTTTGTCAACGTTAGCTTTTAGATTTGCTTGGTTCGGTAATTTACCGGTGAAGAGTTTTACTTGGTAAACGATCCATCATTGAAAGAAATATTCTCTGAAGCTTTAACACTTTCAGTTACCACAGCATCAGTTTTCAGAATAGTGACTCATTGATTGATTGCTTCAACATATATGAGTTATAAAAACAGACAAACAGTTTTAATCGGAGAGCCACATCAGCGCCGTCGTCGTGTAAGAATTCGTTTTAATACAAGTCTGGAAGAAGAAATTACTTGGGAATTTTACGTAGATATTTGCAATATAATTTCAAGTATGCCTCATCTCACATTTCACATTTTCTCTTAACGAAGGTGAACGTAATTACGCAAATAATGTGGGCCAACCATCTTTCGCAATCACTTTAACATGCAGCAGTAACGCCTACGATCGCTTTATAACTGATCTTAAAATGAAGTTGACGGTGACTACTTAACTGGAATCTAAATTGGGGGCCAACACAATGACGTAACTGCGTCATATATGTTAAGAAAGCTCTTTGCTCGCACAACGGATTTTCCAATACTTTTGCATTGCACTTTTACTGCTAAGCAACGTTAAATCAAGTAACACTGGATTCAAAGAAAACATTGACATCGTTCGAGACGACGTTCTTATCTGAAATTAATTCAGATCCGTTGGGTTGGTTGGGGGAGACGTAATAGGAGACGAATGACATCAGCGTTTTGCATTTTAATAATGAGGAAGTATGAAGTAAATAAACCGAATAGCGAACGCTACGTTAGTGTTATATTTAGATATTTTCAATAAACTACCGCAATTTATTTTTCAGTTCGTCGCTTAAGTCTTTTGTTTTGGACATTTGAACATTTTCAATTCTAAAGTTTGAAATATACAGGGTATCCGGTAATTAATCGATATGCGGTATACCAAGAGATTCCTTCAAGTATTCTGATCAACGTATGTTTCTAAAATCACCGTCTCCCCCTCAAATGGCGTCCAGAAAACTTATGTTCTTTGACCCTGTGGCGTAGGCAGCTGACCACATCCAATGCTCAGGGACTAACTACTGACCGCATTCAGGGCCAGCTCTTTGGATTGCATTTGTGAGGTTTAAAATCATTTGTAGAGTTGTTTGTACTTTGGGAATTTTCTACCTAAGAAACCAGGCACCGATTTTTATTGTTTTGCAAAAAATTATATCTTCTGTCATTCATTCTAAAATCAGTCTCCGCAAACTGTGAGGATAAGTTTATCAGCAGTAATAATTTAAATTTTTCAAAAAAATATAATTTATAAGCGATCCGCATAAGTTTATTCTTTGTGCCCTATTGTTAATAAAGTTTATAAAAAGCTAAAGAAAGAAGCTTTGTTAATTTTATTGGGAAAATTGAAACTTTTCGGACGCAGAATTTTATGACGACATCTATAGGTCAGTTAGTAGTGCTGACGAACGATTCATACAAAACTACTACAACCCTTTAAAATTCCTATAACTCCTGACAAGGACATTACAGGATAGCGTTCAAGAATTGAGGTGAAAGAGGATAATTGTGGCTTTCCAACTGTACCTTACTTCTCCCGATGGGTTGTATTTTTGAAAAGTTATTCAAGGCCAAATTTGAAAAATGTCAAACTTGACTACAAGATCCATATTGACCATAGACCAATTAGAATTACTTAAAGCTGAATTAAATTTATCATGGTCCATTACTCTCTCGTCTAAACGACGCGACGTCGTTGTTGTGAACGCCTTTCTTGGTCAATCCTTCACGCATTGAAAGTTCCATACTCTCAAGGCTTCTGTCCGTATTAACGAATGCGTCCAAACTAGGAAGTCGTCTGTTTGGATACCTTTCTGCATACAATATTCTTGCTGCAGTGTGACTTCTTCCAGCTTCACCATAAACAAGGTGCATATTCCTCATTGGAAAAAAACATACTAAAAATTATCAAATTTAAACTTTATTTCAGAATTCACGAAGCAAATTGAAGAAATTACTTTACTCACAGAACACTTTGAAATTTACTTCTTCACTTCAGATGCTTCTTCAATATCAGTTCGAGATTAACTGAGTAGCTGTAAAATCTCATCCACGCAACAGTTTTTAAAAAATATGCAGGTATGACTCATAACCTATTTTTATTAGTTTTGAGTTGTAATGTGGATGAAGGTACTACCTGAAAAGGGACAGGGGTACTCTTGATGCGATTTTTTTTGTTGTAAAAACAAATGTCGGTAATGAAAAAATTTTGTGATAAAAAGGATTTTTCTCGGAATTTTAACCTGAAAAACCCGATTTTTCACAAAAACAGTACAGCTATCTTTTTCTACTGAAACAAATAACAGGAAGGTTTGAAATAGTTACTTCCACTAGCTATTGTGTAAAACCTTTTTTGTTCAAATTGGCCAGATTTCTAGGAAGATATAAGCAATTTTGTCTGTTAAAGTCAATAATTTATCGACTCAACATTAATAGCCCCTATCTCTGAAACAAGGCTTCACCAAGTGACACCCATAAACCTGCTTAGAAGGGGTCAATATATGCTTGAATTTCCTAAGACCAAAAACGTATTTTGTACAAACATCAAACGGGATTTAACAAAAGATTGTTCCTTACCGACCATGTATTTATGCGGTCAAGGTTTTAATTAAATTTGGAAATACTATGAGCGGAATTTTCTAAAAACGTTGAGACATAAAGCTGAATGTCATCAGCATACATAAAAAGAGATCAATGTTTAGGAACAAGTACGATATCATTTACATACAAGATAAAAAGGAAGAAACCAATACTGAACCTTGTAGAACACCCACCATTGCTAAACCATCATCCTGGATACACTTTTTTCGTTAAACTGAACGTAATTCTGACTGAAATTTATATCAATGAGATTAATATATTCTTCTACTTGTAATATATTGTGGGTTTTTCTTCTTATCCTATTTGTTAATAACTCACGACTATTTTTTAACAAGCATAGACGGAAACAAATTAGACACATCAAACGATACTTATTTTGCATCCTGTGAGATATTGATGTCTTTAATTTTATTGCGTAGATCGGTGGAACTTTTGACTAAAATATTTTGGTTTAAAATCAAATTTCTCCTACACTGAGCATTAGTGCAATTTTTTTTTCTAGAGTGACATTGACATTAAACTTTAAACAGTTAGGGCGCCACATTAGAATTAATAGTTTTGCAGGCCCATTGAAAAGAACTTATTCCGACGAGACACACAAAAAGTCGAAATAAGAACATCTTTTGATTAAAAGTGATGAATTTTAATTATCTAGTACTAGATAGACATAGCGAGATATATTTTAGTCTCTTATGCACATCGTTTTGACACTCTTGTTAAATATGTTTACTGTTCCTTTCTAGGAACTAGAAAGCCCTAAAATAACGGAGCCAGGCAGGAAGCTCATATACAGCGAACAGGCACTTTCGGTTTTATTGCCACAACACGATCACAATTTATGAAAAAATCATAAGTTTCTTAAATGGCTTTACATGTGCCAAATGAGTGAATAATAGCTGTCCAATTTAGCTCTATTAATATATCTAATAAATATGTACATAAATATATAAAACTCAGTTAAAGTGTTACATTTTGTACGGAAAAACTGTACAACTAGCACCATATATTGTAGTTATTTGGTTGAAATACCTGTATTTTCCACTTGGGTTTAATAAAATGTTAAAGTAATTCTTTTATATATCAATGAAAAGAAAAATTTATGTTTATTTGAATCTGTTAAATCAGCTGCGACATATCGCAAGCACATGTATAGGGCCTGTCTACCAATAGTTTACATTGTCTACGTAAACTGTGCATTATCAATGATGGGCAAATTGTCTACATAACGTAAATTATGCCATTGTCGACGCGTAAATAATGGCGTAGTCTACGTCGCAATATTTCACGTAGGCAATATAATCTATGTAAACAATGTCGACAATAGATATTGGGTGCTATCTAGAGAAAAGTTTTATGTTATTTTATATCATGTCTCATGTGACACAAAATTCATATTGTAAGCGTCAAATTATATGTTATGTTACCCGACCGCATCACATAAAATTTCCGGTAACATAAAATAACTTCTCAAGTACATTTAAGTAAATTAAAAATTATTATATTTCGAATTTTTTCAATAAAATTACCTTAAAAATGACTTGGAAGAAAAACGTAAAAGAAGAAATCTACACAAGAGCCTCTAAATTTATTTTAAGAGGACACATTAAAATACGAATTTCTTAAAAGAATTTATGTTACGATCATAACATAAAATAAATTTTACGAAACCCAATAGAATAGGGCCCATCGTCCATCACAATAATCAACGTCGAATGATGTTGATCAAATGATAAAAGGAATGTGTGAATGAACTTTAGTTGTTCTGTTAGCACTATTATTCTTAAGAATATCTTTGTTATTATTTTGCGAACATTCATTTCGTAATATATTTGTTTTGCTACTTGCTGTTAGCCTATTCCTAAACAGAGCGTCCCATTTAAAGTGACTAAACGGGCTTCCAGTCATAGGCCTTTACGAGACAAACAATCGCATTTGAAAGTTTTTCGCTCCTTTCTTACGAAAAAGTCCGTATAGTTTACTAGACGCAGTTTCTGTACAACTCTGATGCCACACTATAGAAAAAGAATGATACTTTTAAATGAGTGCTTACTCACTCTCCTACTCCCCCTTGTGTAGGATCTAAGAATTTTTAAAATCAAAATACCCTTTTTACATAAATATACAAATCTCCGAAGTCATACCTATTATGTATTCCTTACTATGAAATAAAATGGGAAACGTATAGTTTTTGAATAATTTATTAAAGAATTATTAAACTTAACTGCTTACGAAATAGTTAAAACTACAATAATGCCTATATATGCCCTCCATTTTGAGATATGCAGAGTACGTAGTGTCGCTCGATGCTTCTTGACAGAACGATGATAACGAACGATAGTGCCCCATACAAAACAATCCATAGGTGTTAGATCAATGTGTTTCACTTAGGGGCAAACGCGACTTACAGAGATCACCTCAAGGTCAAACAACCCCATGAATCAATACTCAGTACTTATACATTTTCGGAAAAACCATTTGAGACAAAAGTTGAGCGATGCAAAAAAGGGGACTTAACCTCTATATTGGCTTTAATTACTCTCAAAGAGGAGTGATAATGTTCTATTAATACGTTGCAAGTATAATAACAGCTTTCGTGGGAGAACTACGTATTAAAATGCTAAGAAAGATATTAAATGTCAGTCTCCGGGATTGCGGGGTCAAAGTGTTAATTCCTTTAAAATGCACCTGGAGAAGAGTCGTTAATGTGAAGGTCCTGTGTGCGTTGATGTGAAGGTGAGTTGCAAATAGGCCAGACTTCAACACTTCCCAACATCTAGGGTATAACATAATTGGTCTAAACCAATTATAGCTTGTTTTCTTGTTAAACACTTATTTCCCCAAATATTGCCAATATTGAAAGAACTAATAGAATTTTCTCAGATAATGAAACTAGTATGTATCAAAATGATACGTATTCCTAACTATTTTCAAAATGTATTTACAAAAAAAACCAGTAACATTTTCATATGGCAGCCTACGAATCTGATTTGAATATAGCTGACATCTTCCGTTCTCAAAGGAATGCTTTGCATCTCCTTCACCCTACTCCGTGGTGGTTATGAACCACCATAAAGTATTAAGTACTGTATACGTAGAATTTTTGAGTAAAGCGTTGAAAATTTTGAGTGCTAGTGCCTTGAAATGTGCTAGTAGTATATTCTTGCTTTCCAATATCTCCAAAAGTCTTCATACTTACTTTAGTATTATTATGTATGTCCGCGATTCCAAATATTAAGCCAAATTTTCTTATTATCCGTCATCGTCTTTAACTGACATGTGATGCAATAATTGTTTCCAATAGTGTATTCGCTAATAATTTGTTGTTGATAACTACGGTTCAACAAAAGATAATTGAATTTGCCCGAATTCAACTTTGACAAGTCTCTAATTTTTTAGTTTTAATTTTAATATGTTATTTTCCAATGTACACAATAATTATTTATTAAACTAGTAAAAACTGGCAATCTGTAACTGTTATCTTAAGTTCAACTTTGACTCAGAAGTACTACACAATTCGATACAAATATCGAAATTAATTTTCTGTCGCCAGTAATATTTTTATTAGTGCATGATTTATTAGGATATTCACGCCTCGTTTCTATGGAGGCAACTGTGAAAAATTTTGAAATTTACAAGACGAAGCATCATTTTTCTAAATATACGTGATTATTAACATTCTTTATACTCGATAAATTATTTAGATGAACAAAAGCTTTGAACAGGTTTTTCCCGTTTTCGTTTTACTCATTTTTTACAAATATTTGTTAACTTTAGCAACAGTTTTATTCTGAAATTTTAATGGCATACAATTCAAGGACATTTTGTTTGTATTGCAAATTAAAATCTTTTGTATTCATGATTTGGTCTTAGCACTTAAACTCTTTAAAGTTAACTTGGGAACGAAAATTATTTCTTCAAATTACGCAATCTATATACCGATCATTCTATCTTAGATACCGGAAGATCCGCATGGGCTCTTAGAAAACTTTTTATTTATTTTATGTTGAAATATGTGACAATTTACTTTGGCTTTGTTAGGTAATAGTTACCTTACTTTCTTACTAATGTTTTTATTGTTCTGTTTTCAAAAATTAAATTCATCCCAGAAAATAATGAGAAAAGAAATTATGGCGAAAAGTTTTAGTCATCGGGAACAGAGACTTTCATATAATGTCACTGAACTGGTCTATCTTTTTTCTTAGAACTTCAAAAGTGGAAGCGGTTTCTAAAACAGAACAATGATTAGATTATAATATTTTATTAAGTTAGCTAGTCATTGGGGCTGAAATTCTCGAATTTCTTCACTTAGGCATTTATTCTGAAAATTTTATTTCAGTGCGGATTTCATTCCATAGCAAAATTTTTAATATTTATTTCTAAATTTAAATGAACAATTTCGGTGAATTTGATTTTGGGTGTCCTATCAAGTTGGTATGCCTGTATGGATTGTAATAAAATTCAGGACTTCTTTTACTGGCTAGGATTAGAACACAGTGCTTTCTGTGCAATAATGACAACCTGGAAAAAATCGATAGAAATGCTCTTTTTTATGGGGATATAAAATTTACTAAAAAGGAAACATCTACTATCTGAATACATCAGTGCCCCTTTACACAGTTGTTGAGAAAACGATAAATACATACGAAAACTTGCAATGTATCCAGTAAAAAATTATGTGTATGGCAACAAATTTCATAATTGCTTTTATATACTTTTACAAAATTAAATAAAAAATTCCATTGTAAGAGATAATTTAGTTTCCTTAGCTATATGTAAAGTAAATACCTGATATAGTGCATTTCATATTCAAATTATTTTGTGCGGATGTTATATAAAATAAAGGCATCAGCATCAAATTTGTTAGGGCATGCCCTAACACCGTCAGGGCCAGATCAAGCTGTAAGACGGTATGCACACAAAACTATTCAGTAAGGCCCCGACATAAGTATTATATGTAGGCCAAGTGAAGGATCCCAACCTGGTTCAGCACTGTTAGCCTGATAGGCCTTTATTTACGCCTTTATTCAAAACGAACTGGTTTAAAAATAACATAACACAACTGAGATTTTCGTAACAAAAGTTTTATATTTAATAAGTACAAATCTTGTCAAACTTAATATAACAAAAATAGCGTGAGATAAAATTAATACATTAATAATGCGTATTTTATTTCAAAACAAGTATACGTTCTGAATAAAAGTGTGCAGACAATTTTGTGAGTAAGTGTATACATATTGTACTTTTATGCAATCCAACAGAAATTGCGTACCACAAATCATTTTTGTTAGGATTTAAAAGGAGAAGTTTTATTTAATAAATAAGAAATAAAGTTTCATATGGCAGTGTCCCCTGAATGTGTTGCCCGATGTGGCTCACTTTCTGCCAAAATACCTTAAGTTTACTAAAGTACACGCATGTCGAATTTTGTTCATATAGTCTGAAGCGTTTATTTTCCTAAAATAGCTGGCAACCCTATAAAGAAGTTGTCAACTGGGCCCATTTTCGAACTTGGTCTTTTGATTTTAATATGGTATCTGCGTACCAAATTTCATGTTTACAGCTGAAAGCATTCTCGAGGTAACGCGTGGACAGAACAGGCAGACAAATGGATAGACAGTATTGTTTATTTGAAAATTTTTATACATTACAAGCATTTGCTTAAACTGATAATATTCTACATCTGGGATGTAAAAGGCGAAGTTTTATTTTATATATCATATGGTAGCCCTAGCTCAAAGCGTTCTCGAGATACCGATTGGATGGACAGATAAACAGACAGACAGATGAACATCTACTAAACGATTTCTTTTTTTCCCATATATTGCAATTAATTTATTTCTGCATATCACGAATATTTTTATGCGTTACACACGTTTATCATTCTGTAATGTGTATATGTGTAGAAAAGATATATTTTCTGACTTCTTTTCCATATTTCATCTAGAAACTTTCATTAAAGTCTATGCCCTAGACCAAGCGGACATACAGTGATACGTCATGAGACAAACAAAAAAGGAAAAAATGGAAGGAAGGCAATCCTAACGGTTTCCGAGACAACCACACTTGAAGGTTTCTTGGTGTCTGTGTCGATAAAGACCATAAAGTCTAATGTTATATCGTAGAGAACACTGGTGGCTTTTAAGCGAGTGTCTACTCACTCTTCTATCTTCTTCGTTTTGGAACTGAAAATTTTTAAAAAGAAAATTTTGGAATTTTTTACCTCTTGTTTACATAAATACGAAAATTTCTCGAAAAAGATGTAATTAATATGTACTTTTTTCATAATTTGTAATCGTTTCCCTCTAGTTTGATTACAGGACATGTATTCAGCTATCTCTTTTCACTTTTGAGAGTTATAAAGCCGACCCTTTCTACATCCTCTTCTATGACAAAAAAAAAATCCGCGAGCAATAAAAAGAGGTAGAATTGTGAAAAATTGGAATCAAATTAAAAGGAGGTCTTTTTAGTAGTTTATTAAAATAATTATAATAGTTAGATGTTGTCAAAATAGTTAAAAATAGTTAAAATCCATCCCTAATCTCTCCGACCACGATTTCATAATGTTTATTAACTCCAACCACCTAGAGTTATCTCTTTATAATGATTACTATTGCGCGAATTTAGATGCCTTGTTCTTCGAGGCTAATTGTCTCTTATGGGAGACCATGTATCAATCAACGAACCCCGATGTGAGGATGTCGTTCGTAAATGCCGCAAGTGCCGTTCATAATCACGAAAAATATGTCCCTTTGGTAACCAAGACAATCTCGAACCCTTTATTCTTCTTATATACACAACTTAATCCTGGTTTGAAATCGTACCTATAGAAAATAAAAACGTTATTGACTTGCAGTTTACTGGGACGCGATTCATATCTTCAGGAATCGTGTTGTGTGTGCAATGAGGAGTACCAAGAAAAGACATTACTCTGCGATATGTAATGTCGTTAACTAGAGGAAGTTATGAAACAATCTGAAATCCGCAAGCCGAGTCTACCGGCTAAATCCCCCCTTCCTGTCTCCAGGCCACCACCCCGGAACCGTCGCTAGACATTACTTCGGAATGGTGACCCTTTGTTTGGGTTTATCAAGCCTCCCCCCGGAAACCTCCCCCTCTGGGGAAGGTCAACCCTGCACTCCACCCGGAAGCACAAGGTCAGCGTCCCTCCTTTTTTTAGGGGACCCACGGTCTGCCGCGGAATCGGACCTGCATCCCTCCCCCCTAGGGCCCTCAAGCTAGGCTCCAGAGGAGAGCGATGCGAACCCCGCGCGGCAGTCCAGTACCACCCTTGATGCCTCCCCCAGAGGGACGCCAACCCTACACCCCCGTCAGGCGCACGAGGCCGGCGTCCCTCTCCTTCTGTTTGACGATTGCCTCCACAAAGGAGCCTGCAGTCCAGACTCACCCCAAAGTATTTCACGGCCGCCTTGGTGCGGACCACCTCGTCCCCCACCCGCATTTCCCGCATAAGCGGGATGCGTTTCTTCGTGAGGAGCACGATCTCAGTTTTTGCTAGAGCTAGCTCTAAGCCGTGATCGCGCATCCAGGAACCGACCCGACGCATCACCTGGTTGAGTCCCTACTGGGCCTTCTCGACATCTTTGGCGATAATTACCGCCGCGATGTCATCGACATACCCAACCAGGAAAGACCCCTCTGGCATTTCCACACGTAGGATCCCGTCATATGTGTAGTTCCATATGTCGGGACCCAGTATGGAGCCCTGGGCCGCCCCCGCCGAGAGCACCTTCGTTTTCGGGCCATCGTCGGTGCCAAAGGTAATGGAGCGGTCCTTTAGATAATCCCCCATTATTTGGAGGAGGTACTCTGGTACCCTGAAGTCTCGCTCCAACGCGTCCAGAAATCCGCAAGCACGGTTAACTCAAAAGTGATACACTTAAATATAGACCTTGACGCATTAAATAACCAATTCGTTTCTTGTAATAATCATTCTCTCTTCGAGGGACAGACGTTGTTGATGACAGTTTGTATGAATATCTTCAATTCAGTTTCTGAAGGGTCAGCGTGGACGATGTACCGGTTTGCTTTCGAAGATTCGTTCTAATGCCATAGAAATTGATGGTATCTCTCTCAAATTTTGTAAATTAATTTTTCCTTTTCCAGCAGCATCCATCCCCAGCCCACATATAAAATACTTTAGGTATATAAAGTATACTTTATATATAATATGCTCACCAGCGCTCCACAATCCTACCAACACCTAAAATTCAAAGTTAAATCTGTCAAGACTTCTGTCCAATAACAGTGGCGCCTCGCGGTAATTAACTTTGGTGGGGCTAACTATTACAAAAATCGGAACGTAATCTAGCGAAATTTCTGGTTTCTGTTCTATCCAAGAGGTTCCGAATTTAACGCTCTTGCTGTTGGATTTCCCCTATTTTCTAGTCCTATTCCGCTTATAAAAACAAAATACTTACTCATTTATAATACATATCTATATATTACAACAAGAATTTAACAACAAAAAACATGCCAAGAGTTATAACAACAAAAATTTTTCCTTGTAAAAATAAGTAACATTAACATAAAAGAATTCAACAAAAAGTATTCAACACCTAAGAATAATCAGAACATTAGACATTCATTGATAGTCAGCATACCGATTTTCCTGCTGGGCAGACAAATCAATCACTTTTTCATTAAAATTTAGAATATGTAAAATTACCTCTCTGCAAATAGACAAAATTGCTAAAGAATTGAGACGACTTTGAACCATTGTGCTTGATTTTTATGCTTTAATATTTTTAAGTGTACTAAAGCACCTTTTGGACTCTACGATTGTCCTTGCCGTAACCAAAACTATTTCCACCAATTTAGTAGTTTGTTCGAAAGATATGCATAAGTTGTTATCTTTAAAAAGAACTGAAAAGCTCAACAACTGAAGACATATTTTTAAACATTTCAATAAAATAAATCACCGACAATTCGTTTTTAGGGTTCCGTACCCAAAGGGTAAAAAACGGGACCCTATTACTAAGACTCCGCTGTCCGTCCGTCTGTCTGTCACCAGGCTGTATCTCATGAACCGTGATAGTTAGACAGTTGAAATTTTCACAGATGATGTATTTTTACTAAAAAACAGAATAAAATAAATATTTAAGGGGGGCTCCCATACAACAGACATGATTTTTTGCCGTTTTTAGAGATAATGGTACGAAACCCTTCGTGCACGAATCCGACTCGCACTTGGCCGGTTTTATTTAATTTATTGTGATCGAAAAATGGGTAGCGGTTTGTCACAATTTTAATATTGCTTAAAGGAAAATTTTGAGTCCAATTAGAAAACCAATAAATCAATCAAGGTATTTAATTCAAACATTACTGTAACTCTTATAGATGAAGCTCATCAATTTTAATCGCTGTTTCATTTTAAAATAATAATAATCACTTAACCGATCTGTTACTTTACCCGATTGGATTCGATATAAATTAATTGCTACGCCTGATATACCCGTATCAATCCGAGACTTAGTAGAACAGTTGCACAGTTCTTAAACAGAATTGCACAAAGTTGGAGCAAACTACCATGTTGTTTAACAGTTATATGTTATACGTTTATGCAATTGATCCAATCGTCATTCAAAAATTTTTCACTTTTATTTATTTATTGATTTTTGTCTTTTTTATTTACCGATTTGTTTTAGTTTTATGTCTAGTAGATTTGCTAGCAGACGTTTTCTAGTAAATCGCTAATTAGCTCCAGTGATTCGAAACATTCTTTTTGAGCTTCTAAAATTTGCTGTATTTGGCTCACAGGAATATTATTATCGAAGTCATGTTTGGAATAACAAAACTGAGAGAGCATTTGTTATCACTGCTGCTTGTTTCTACATGACAATATTCCTTTGGCTGTCTCACTTTGTTCCCAAAGGCATATTATTTAAAAGAAATTTTCTTGTTAGGTGTTAAAAAATCTAAAAACAAAAGTTGTGCGTAGAGTTTTGATATAATTGAGTGGAATGTAGATATAATAATGAGTTTCCCTTCTACCCCAGAAGACGCATTTCTCGGCGAAGTGCCAAGAAACATTTACCCGTCTCCGCATTACGCGTTCACACATTTCGAGAAACGTGTTAAGATTGGGCTGCCCGACAAGCATGCAGACATGCAACTATTAGTAGGGTTAGAACAAATTAAAGGAGAAGGGAATTTAGGAAATTAGACATATAACTGTTAAACTGAGTTTCGCTTCATAACCCAGAAGGCGCACTTCTCAGCGAATAGCCGAGAAACTTTTACCTATCTCCGCATGAGCGTACGCACATTTCAATAGAAATATGTTGAAACTACATCGGCATGCAAGACAAACACCGCCAGTATGACCAACCAAGAAAAGCACATCGAAAATTCGCACAGGGAACACTCAATGTTATTGTTTAAGAACTGGTGAATAAAAACCCAGGCCAGGCCAATGAGATTCAGCCTCTCGTGATAAGGCAGGAGGATTAAAGAATCGTCCCAAAGCAGGTCTTTAAGCGCAAATCTAATGAATTTCTACACGGAAGGGTGGGTACTTGAAGGCTTGACTTATTTCCCACTGGGATATGATTGCCCGCGACACGTACATGCACAAAATTCGCAACCCTAACAAATTCTTTTGACTTTTTGCGATTGCTTTCTTTATTTCATTTAACACATTTTTGACCGGCAATTTTCTGCGAAAATTAACTCATGTCACCGGGAATTTTTCTATTATTAAAAGTTTGAAAGCATACATCTAAGTAAATTTTAATAACCTTATTTTTAACTACAACAATATATTAAAATAGAGTGTCTTGGGTATCTATTAGTAGCTCTTTTGGATATGATCCAGCACAGATCTTGCAGCTTCAAATATATGGTTTCGTTTCGCTTTCGTTTTGAAGTGGGCACTCTACACATTCCAGGTAATTTTTTCTAAAATGTTACCTGAAAATCTCGAAGATGAATCTTTGTAAGGTGCCCTTTTCGAATTAATAGAATAAATTACAGGTTTTATGCTGCATTAATTTCAATCTACGACTATTGACTATTTCTAATAGAAATTGTTTATATGCATTATTTTTGAAATCCAAGAATTGCATAAAGAGTAAATATCAACAAAAATATTTTTAGCCGCCAGTATTAAAAGCGAAATACATATACATATGTAAAGCTATAAAGCTTTTTGCTTCCAAGTTCAAAATAAAAACGCGGGCGTTAGATTTAATCGGATTCTTTTATTTAACATAAACTATACAGCTAATCTGCGTCGCTTACAACTCGTGGAGTGGCGTCCTTTCTAATGCCCTGAAGTTGGTTGTTCTGTGATGTTGCCCGATCGCTTCTTTCGTTCCTCATTTTCGTTAGGGTTGTCTGATGTAGATGATTTTCGCATTACAGCTCGGCCGTCCTGCATTAGGGTATCGTCCTCGATACCGTCGTCTTCTCCGCTCAATGGTTCATCATCATCTGTCAGGTCATCATCAGGTGAGGTGCACCAGGGTTTCATGTTGTCCGAGGCGTAAATAGACTCAAAGCTTCGCTGTGTCCGAGGAGCGCCAGGAACATCCTTGATGACGTATCGATCGTTATTTAATACCTTGGATATGATGTATGGTCCTTTATACTTCGGATCCAATTTTCTAGATTCACCGCTGGATATAGAAGGACGTAGAATTAGTACCAAATCTCCTTCCTTGTATTTTCGTGGTGGATTCCGCCTTTTATTGAAGTGGAGCTTCTGTGTCTGCTGCGAATTTATTATATTTTCCTCAGCTTGTTTCCTTATTTCAGTTAAGTCCATCTGCTCAGTGTCCGGACTATCGTCATGAAGCGCCAATAGTACCTTATTGCCTAAGGGATCTCGGGGTTTAAAACCGAAGAGAACCTCTTGAGGAGAAAGCTTCGTAGTACTGCTTTGGCTTGAGTTGATGGCCCATTGTATGCTCCGGAGTAATCCGTCCCAACACCTTGAACCGTCGGCCATAGGTGACAAGGAATTGAGGATGATTCTGTTACACCGTTCTATCTGTCCATTCGCACGTGGTGTCCGTGCTGCAGTAAGGATGTGTTGAATACAGTTCTCCTCGCAATACCGCTTAAATTCCTTTGAGGTAAAAG
>QYTT01092424.1:28405-46500 GCA_006980735.1 Dasypogon diadema | reverse complement strand
TGAACGTTTTTCAGTTTCTCCATAAAATTGTGTACACTTTTGATTGGATAAAATTTCTTATGAAGTGAAGTGGAAAATTTTTGATTGGAATGTCTTTCATATCTGATAAGCTCCTTTTCAGCAGATGGTGCAATTCACATTTGCAATATTAATTCTACAACCGTGCTGTTAAGTTTTGATGATTTTCGCTGTATCACGAATAAATCATAAATTATTGTGATATGTATAATGAAAATGGAATAAGGATATCTGGTCATGTTTTTATGACAGCTTAGTTCAGCTTTTATCACTGGTTTTCTCTGTTTATTTGAAATTTCTCTATTATTTTCGATTCTATAAAACATGATTTTCGGGGATCACTTCAAAACCAAATACCGTGCATTTGACAAGATACAGCATACAAAACAACCATGATGTCCGTGAAAGTTCTCTAGGCGAGTTAATAGATGCTATGACACAGTTTACTAAAGAACAACTAGCACAACTTTTAACTACGCTTTTGCAAATAAAATACACTCTTTTGCAGATCACATTCACCAGCAAAAGATTGAATTTGATTTTTAAAAGGGTGAATTTGATTTTCAAAGCGGTGAATTTGATTTGCAAAAGGGTGAATTTGATTTTAAAAAGGGTGAATTTTGAGTTCAAAACCTGTATAATTCACTACATTATTAAATCCTATCCCCGTGTTCCAAATAAAATTTTTAAATCGGGTCCTTAGTAATAGTAGCATGGTAACTAAACATTTCGTATAATATATAAAATTAAAAGTGCATATATTTAATAAGAAGTAGTTGTGATATAAAGTTTTTTAAATAATTTAGTTATTGTTTCTATTATTATTATATTATATTAATTTAATTTTTTTCCGGTATGATATCATTTTTTGTACAAGAAGGAAAGAATACATTATAAGATGTCTTATATTACACTACAAAATACATAGACATAGATGTATAGAAAATTACATATATATATAGAATATTAATTACATTCTGAAAAAGTATGTTACATATCAAGTCCCAAATATTACTTGGACCAGACGAGGAATGCTATGAAATGGCTGTGTTCCAGCAAAATCATAGCGGAGCAGACGAGGCACGCCTTATCAAGGGGTAGAATAAGTGCACCAAATCAGGGCCCAATTGGAAAAATACTAACAGGGCATTTAATAATAGGAACTTATGAGGGCCTCACAGGAACTTCAGACAGCTTGATCTGGCCCGGACCGGTGTTAGGGCATACCCTAAAAATTCATAAATAAATTTCGTGCACTTGCAAACCATTTTACTTACACTTTCTGCTTGTAATTTAAGTAATTTGCTTGATTTACGCACACTGTCTAAGTTAAATTTTCTTAAACAAATGCAATTCCATATTCTGGATTTCTAGCTATCTTTTCTTTTTTGCTGTTGATTCTTTCTATCAACATCCTTAATGCAGGGAGATTTCTCTCATCACTAAAGTAAACTTTCTGTTTCCCAGGCTACCTTGTACCTTAGGTATGTTAGGTAATAAACTACACAAAACACTTTACATGGCAAAGGATGACACCTTGTCAAGATGTATTATACACTTAATGGGCTTTATATCAGAAATATTGTTTGCAATCTAGCCCAGTTTATAGGAGATAATACTTACTACGCTTACGTCATTAGAACACAATATGAGCACAAACTAGGGAAATCTAATCTAATCATCCAGCAAGTGAACTGTACACTCTAATTAGGATCGTAATCAACGTTGATAGGAATAGGTGCCTATGAACGAAAATCAACTACATTTTGTGCTGTACCAGGGGATTATTTAGTTCTGTCAAAGACAGAGATTTACATTTATAATCAGAAGGCATGAAAATGTATTTCCACTGGTTTTAATTCAGAATGCAATAATTGTTCAAATCAGGATGAATTTATTGATTCTAAGAAATGCCTGTCTACCTTTCAGATTGTCGTATTTTTTTTTTATTTTTTCTTAGAATGACCAAAAGTGTAAATTATTCATATTTTTGACTTTTCTAGTTTTCTTTTATATATTTTTAATTTTCACTTTTTACATTCGACATTATGTAATCAGCTCAAAACCTATAAATAAATATTTTATCGGAAACTTGTCTAGTAAATTAAAACTAAATACCAACACTGCGACTATTTAGGTATTTTCTGACCAAATATGGTACAAATTAGTTTTAATTTGGTTGATAAACAATCGACCTCTCTGAACTTGCCCTAACCACCAAAACGTGAGGGTAAAATACGTGTGACATTAATTTTCAAAGCCGCAATGTGTAATAATTATATATTATGGATTACACTTCTAATAACAACAAAATATAGGTATATAACGCTTTTGTTGATTTTTGGAAATTGTAAATTTTCTCATTACTGACGTTCCTTGTTTCATATGTGCCCTTCTGAAGTTGCAACTCAATTCTATTATTATTCGGTATTAATATAATAGCGCACATGCTTCTGAATAACATGTGCTTTTTACTTAAGATTTTCAGTATTCAAAGTTGAAATTCCCAATAATAAAAAAAGACTAATTTCCTAAACTCTATTCTGTTTATACGTAGATTACAACACTGGCAACCATGTAGAGATTCGTTAATTATTTGTTTCGTTATTCCTATTTGATAACATTGTTCATTATTGATAATATCTGGGTGTGTATGTATGGCCTCATTACTTTCATACCTCTTATTGACGACTACAGCTGCATGAAATCTTCAAAATTCTGGTCATAAAAGGCCTCAAAATATATAAAATTTAATTAGTACTACATGGGATGAAAAGTCCGTAGCCTACTAATGAAAAAACCAATTTTTGCGTATGAAATTATTTTTATTCTTCGACATAACCTCCTTGAAGCGAAATGCACTTCCTTCAACGATCCTCTAACATTTTGATACCCTTGGAATAATTCAAATTATAAAAGTTTGCAAAATAGCCCTCCGTTTCCCATATGACCTCCTTATTGGTGTGAAATCTCTTTCTCTAGAGTCTAGGAAACAAAATAATAGTCGCTGATGGCCAGATCTGGAGAATACGGTGGCTAAGGAAGCAATTGGTAACCCAAAAAATTCAATTTCATCATCGCTTTTATGGAGGAGTCTGCCAGTGCGTTGTCATGATGAAATAAGATTTTTTTCCATCGTCAAATGCGGTTGATTTTTCTTGATCTCGTCCAATTTGTCCAATAATGTAATACAATATTCGCCAGTTATTGTTTTTCCTTTCTTCAAACAGCCATTCACATCCCAAAAAATACTGGCCATAACCTTGTTGGCCGAACGGTTGTATCTTTGGATGTTTCGGTCGGCTTTCAATAGCCGGATTGCGCGTTCCGAATCATCAACATGCGGCTGCTTCCTGTCGATTGTTAGAGAACGCGGTACCCGTCGCGTAGAGTTTTTTTCATACCGAAATCTTCATGTAAAATATGGCACAAGCGTTCTGATGATATTTTTACGATATCTGCTATCTCATCCGCTTTACCTTTTCGGTCATCCAAAACAATATGATGCACTTTTTTGATATTTCCTTCAGTAACTGCCTCATTTGGACAACCTGAACGTTCAGCATCATCGTTGCATATACGACTACATTAAAATTCGCCATAGCACTTTTTTACTATGGTATGCGATGGAGAAGATGTGCCATAGCGTTTATCAATCCACTTCTTGGCTTCCGCAGTATTTTTTTTCCATTAAAAAGCAATGTCTAATCAAAACATGGAATTCTTTGGAATTTATTTTTCTCAAATAGCAAAAGTAGTGCCACTCTGATGACTGTAACTCGTAAAATAATCGACGAAATGTCATGAAATTTTGCATGAAGTTAAGGTTGGTACTACTTAATAAACATAAAAAGTTTAAGATAGTCACGCCATCTCTATGCTGTGTGGACTTATCACACTATGTAGTACAGCTGTGCTAATTGTAATAGTCTAATATCTAATCAATGTGTATAAACCACTACATACTCATTACTTTTTTTCTTTTCTACATTTCGGGTATAACGTAATTAATCTAAACCAATTACAGCTTGTTTTCTTAGTATGAATTAATACAATAAACGTGATAAGAAAGAGAGTATATTAAAGTTTGTAGCGAAATTAGAACAATAAAATGTCGCATGTTGCCAAAATATAGTGCGTCGGCAGTTGCCTGGAATATCTTTTCACAGCTAAGTTTACTCAAGATATTTGATAAGAAACCTTAAGGAAGTTCTAAACTAAACTAACAGAAATCAATTAATAGGCATATTTTATTCATAACTGAAGAATAAAATATATTTCTATTATTGTTTACATTCACCTAGCTGATGTTTTCTTTTTGTTTAAAATTGTTTCCTTTGGTGTAGGGATGCCATAATAATAAAATTTTCTTAGGGGCAATTAAACTTACAACAATTGCGCATATGTATTGCGAAAGTGTGAGTAATATCGAAAAGTTTTAAAAAAATTTCACTTAGGGCTCTTCCTTTAGTTCTTATTTCTTTAGGATCAAGAGAACTATACAAGTTTTTGTTTATTAGACTTAAAGATACGACAACCAGATTCTAATACTACCTCATTCTATAATCTTACTGTGAAATCCAAGCCAATTTATGCATAACACGTAGCAAGTAACGACTATAAAAATCATTCTATGAAATCACAAAAAAAAAAATCATAGAATTTATCTATACATACATATAAATACCGCATTGAGAAAGTGTCATAAATTCGGAAACTTCGCACACAATTTCCTGTGAAAAGCCAATTTTTATAGCTACAAGATTTTACCAATGGAATTTTCAAATAGCTATTTGTACAATAATATTTTCCACATTCTGGGACGTTCTCATTCCTAATATGGTGCAAACGATGTAACAAATTTATTTGATTTCGTGAAGTATTAAATGTGTTTCAACAATTTATCTACGTGGCACCAACATTTACGAAATTTATTCAGAAGGAGCTTTTTTTTTAAGACGGACTGGTGGGGGTTATAGATTCATAGAAGTTGTTTTAATACTTTAAGAATAAAGGAAAGAAATCAATGATTAATTTTGTTCGTTTTGCACGAAATTTTCAAATGTGTTTTTAGAGTAATTATTTGTTATGTTAATCGTTAATAAAATTCCGATTACTTTTTCTAGCAATTTATTTATCCCATGCATGACACGAAAAATAACATAACAATGCGCCCAAGTATATATATACATATATATATATATATATATAAGTATAGCCCAAGCCATACTTAGGAAGCGGCCTGCATCCGCTTAGGACATAATATTAAGGCTTATTACCACTGCACTAACGATTCAATATAAATAAGTCCTTATGTCCTTTAAGAAGGATGTAGGAGAAATTAAGCCCCTGGTGGCTTATATATGCACTTAGGGTGCAGAATAACCGAGAATATTCTAATGAAATAAAAGGAATAAAATAATTCCACCCACAATTTGGTTAGGAACGTAAAAATCTCATCAAATAGTCAGTGAACTAGCGCAACAGGTGCTATCCATGCTAGCCATAAATAAGGTAAAAATTTACTACCGAAGATTGTTGTATAAAAATGCCGAAAATATCAATAAGATATCAGGACTCAAAATGGTTATTTAAAAGATTCACCCAATCGAAATTTCTATCTGATAAACGCGGAAGGAACATGGACTAACTATCATGGGTAAAGAGATATTTCCTCAATTACTTTTATTTACATTAGATACTCGATGACGAGAAACAGACTCGCGCAGTTTTTGTAACCCAGTAGTAAATGTATTCATTACTTCATTAATGAAGTAATGAACATATGTGTACTAGCATACATTCCCAAGATAAATGAATTTTAACACAAGGATGTCATTGGAAATTTATGAATTACTCTTTGGTGCATTATCCATTGATTCATTGATTGTATTGATTCATTGAAGAAAATGTAAGGTATAATTTAAGTATTCAATTTTTATTGCTTATTTATTTTTTGTTCTGATAACCATCCCAGAACTTTGGCTCAGAATAAAGAAAAAACATAAATGAACATGAAAACGTAAATTTCTCTGATACAATACCTTCTGAATTACCTGGTCATTAACATCCTCTGTTATCTGACACCTTTGCATTACCATGTCATTGATGCTAGCGGCTTATATTATTCATTACCATACTCAACAATGGCTCGGTTTTCTACTGGGAAACTTTCTTAGTTATTTGTTCCTTAATATACATTTACACTTACTCACAATATTGAGGGTGCACCTTTATTCAAAACAATCTCATGTTTTATCTCATCTTATTTTTGTTATATTAAATTTGATAAGATTTGTACTTATTTAATATAAAAATTTTGTTACGAAAATCTAAATTTTTTTTAACAAGTTCTTTTTAAATAAAGATTCACGCTCAGTTTTGTGTCGGAATTAGTCATTCCTTTACATTTCTGAAAGCTATGAAAGTTGAAAGTTCAGATAAAGGACTTGATGAAATTTTAATTCATTCTTTAGTAAATGTACGTCCATTCAGCACATTTCATTACTCATTTCATCTATCCTTTCATTTCCAAGTTTATGCTCTTATAGCACTTTTGTATATGTTAGAGAGCTCTTTTAGATGCTAATAAAATTGGAATCGATCACTGGTAATCGAAAAGTAGATTACATTACCAGTTCAACTGTAGAGACCAGACCAAATGTTACTCATGTCCACAAAATGGAATCGATGTATTTTCCATGTGAGATATGCAAATGAATATCCTAATAAAATTAGAGAGGAATAAAACCTCGAATTCAAGAAGTGTACAATGAAAAATTACTCTGTTTTTTTCCTTTTCATGAAATTCTGCACCTTTTAATTCACGGAGTGATTCATGCAAGATTTTTGTATTAATTGCAAGTCAATTAAAATTACTGTCAACTATTAAAACTCGATTTTCACTAAATTAATACCTGAGTATTTAAATATGTACTTCAATATTTTAAATACTTTGGTATTTAAATACTTAACTATTCTAAAACTCAATTTAGTTTTAGGAAACTGTAAAAAATTACTGTTTTATAATTAAAATTAAAATTAACTAATCTTAGCTCCCTGCAGCGTCAGAAACTGGAACTCTTTATATTTATATTTATCTTTATTAAACGGACGCTCGGTATTTTTGTTGCTTAAGTTCCGATTATCCTCAGTAATTGTATCATTAGAAATTTTATTGATTATTATTGAATTGAATTGGAAGTAGTTGAAAATTTTCAGTTATTCTATCTAAGTCTGTAAATATATTATTCAATTTTCAGTTTCTCACTGCCTTTTACTTATCAATTCCAGAAGTGTTCAGTATTTGTGTGCAAGCATAAAAGTAGTTGAACCAATAGATCTTGGTCTAGAACAGTACTTTAGGTCTAAATATTATACAAGTACTTTTACTTAGCCCTAAAAATTTTAGTACAAATAGCTGATACTCGTATTTATTCTCAATAGGCCTCAATAATAACTACTCGTACTCTTACTATTTCTCGACTAATCTCAGTGGTTTAGATATATACAGTTTCGTATTATCAGCATGCGTATATATGAAAATTGCAACATAAGGAACATTAATAAAAATAGGGAACAACAGAGGTACAAGAATAGATCCTTGAGGTACTCCATCAGAGAGATACAAAAAACCAAGCGATTCAACACCACTTATAGCTTTTTGTTAATAACGGATGAAATATAACCATATTAATTTATATTCCAGCCCAAAATACTCAAAAAGCTCTATAAGTTTATAAGTCAACAGCTTTTGAAAAATCGAGGAGAACAACTGCAGTCAATTCATCCCACGTCCCATTCACATTTTCACTCCATTCTTTGGAATCGATTTTATCAACTTCATTCGTTTTCAATTCCGAATTTGAATTTTAATAATTAAAATGAATCATCATTCCAGGTATTGATATATGGAATTGCAATTCCTCATATATTCAAATGAAATTGTTAACATTATTGAAATGTAATTGAGAAGGAATTATTCAATAATTCCAAGTCGATGTTAATTTCTTAATTTCTTTTCAATTCCTTTTCTAAAAAGCGTGTAAAACTGAATATTTAGTTTATCATAATATTTGGTAGACTCTTTCATTTTCAATATCTTTTATGAATATAATTGTTAAAATTATTGAAAAAAAAACTTATATTTACCGTCACTGCAACTAATTTTTTGTCCGGCATTTGTACAAAATTTATAGAAAAGTAATTGAAAAATTGAATTGTAATTCCTTCTCAATTACATTTAAATTTCATTGTCAACCTCAATTGAATATAGTTGGAATTTCATATATCATTACTTGGATTGATGATTCATCTTAATAATTCTCATTCGGAATTTAAAGGAAGGCAACAAGAAATTATCGATCTCATGGAATGCGAATTTCCAAAGGAATGATTACTTTACAGCTGTGAATTCATGAATTCAATTTGAATATCATCCGATATCTTAACTATAGCCGTGGTATAGATACAATGCAAGATATGATAATTAATAACCCGCTTATGTATAAATTTTTCAAAGGCTTTATGGAAGGAGAAGGATATAGAGCGATGTTGAGCGGATCTTGAAGTGGGTTTAGGAATAGGATTGACTTTAGAAAATTTTCAAACAGTGGGGAGAGGTGGTATTTTTGTGTTTTGGTAGGAATGTAGGACTAAAAGGATGGTATTGAACAAATGTGTAAGAGAAGTAGAAAAAGGAAAATTATAAATGATCGATTTTGTCCTGGAAATTTCTGCACTTTCTTATGCAGAAATTATTTCAAAAATTAGGTGTACGATAGCGCTTCCACTGATACAGAGAGTACAGAGTAATGCATAGTTATTAATTTAAGGTAAACCAATAGCAACCAGGGTCAATATTTCACCTTGATAATCGACTAATGCTGGGTAAAAAATTTGCATCCGGTCCAACTGTAAGGCCTTTGCATGTAAACCCTCCTGTATTTGTTTTTTTTTTTTTTGCATAATAAGATTGCCTGTGTGTACTTCAGTGAACCTTATCTATTGTACTCTAATTAAGACTTCGAAATCGTAAAAAATATTTAGTTAAACTATTAAATCCAAAATTTAGCAATTGACGTAAAGAATTTTGAGGCTGTGATTTCATTTTTAACGAAAACTAAAACATTTACCTATTTCAATAAAATTTAATATGATAAATTTTACATGAAATGTATTCATTTTTCCAAGACATGGGTACAAAAAAAGGATTTTCTTCTCAAAAGTAAACATTTTTATGAAGATAAATATTTCAGCAAGGACGATACAACTTTTACAAATTTACCTTTTTTCTCCAAATGACATACGGACAGGTACATATATCAATTTCAAAATTCAAACATAGATGACAAAATATTTCTTCGTATCCTTTCTTTGAATATCACTTTCTTTAGAGAATCATGTACCGAAAATTTCCCCCCACAAATATCACATAACAAAAACTTTTTACATGAAAAGAAAGGATTCAATTCTACTGTTGAAGGTAGAGATAAATCAAACAGTTCCCTTGATACCCCTTGCGTCCTTCGTCCGTCGGGTTCTCTCGTGTAGAAAAAAAAAGTATAACAACATTATTCAAAGGCCCAAAGGGCACATATACATTTACTCTTTAAACTGGATAAATTATGTACGCACACATGTATTATCATATCAAGATGTTCTCCTAGAGTTCAACGATGTCTTTTTGACATTAAATCTATAACGAAGAATTTTTTACATGGTCAATGTTGTGAAGGAAAACCGCAAAAGTAGGTTTGTTTTCTTTAAGAACCATTTTTTACAAGGATATTGGTTAAAGGGGTCAGAAACCGACGGATATTGTCATGCCTAAATAAACAAAAATATTTTTCTCAAAAAATATAGGGCAAATTTCATACATTACATTTGATTAAACTAGAATTCTCGTTACTCCATCGATGTATCCGTTTTCCGGAAAAAGGTGTTGACTTTCCCTTATTTTTTTACACTTTCCACTTCACCGATTTTCAACACACGACAGTATGAATTTTTACCAGAATCATTTGTGGCTGAACAATATTCACTGAACTTTTAAGCATTCAATGCGATCACAATTACTACAGAAACGAGCACCGGACGCAGGTAGTATACACTTCACTTAACTCACTTCTGCTTGTGAATGAACGCACTCATCAATAATAATCCTGAGGGCAAATAATCCAGAACGTGTAATCCATTAATAACGTCAGCTCTGAACAACATTTTTAGCCCTCGTAATTCTTCGTATGGGTAGTAATCGGGGATTAATTACGTAATCCAATTGAAACTGGAATTTTCTAGAAGATATTAATAGGAAGTTGATATTAACTGAAAACACATCCTAATATTACCGCAATTTTTCCACTATTAGATTTACACATGATACACCCAACCCTACCACTCTACACACTTTTACGCAAACTTTAATGACATGACAGTCTACCAAATGGATTTTATCCAGCACACCCGGATTACTGAGAAAGTGACATAAGAAATTAGCCCATCATCACCCTAAATCCGATTAAATACACCGAAATTCGTAGACAGAACGATTATTACCGATTGAGCCTAGTTTTAAGGGTTTTATTCGATTTTAAAGTCGCGTGTAATTCCACGGTTTCTGATTTTTTCGGCACTAACCATGACAAATTTCGGTCTAAGACTGACGTCAGATCTATGTATTTTGGCTTAAGGGAGCATCCCTATGGAGGATACCCTTAAACCGATGGTGGCGCCTAACTGGATATTCGCTACAACTTACCATAAATTTTTTCAAGCTTTCAACTTTTCTTGAATATCCTTAGCTTTTTGCTCAGCGGAACAACTCCCATAGTCATTGATTGTTCTCTGCGCATGTTATTCGTCCGAAATTATAACAAACTGCAACAAATTTTCCAGCAGTTTTTCTCTGGGTAGCGGAGAAAGTGGAACTTGTTTCATTCCAATTTCTCCTTAACTCAGCTATTCACCCTGGTGCTCGTCCTAAAGTCTCTCCCCCACCTTAAATACAATATACTTTTCCTCCAAGAAGACGCCCGATTTTGTTGTTGAAAACAAACAAAAAAAACGTCAATGCATTTAAAATATATCTTTCAGCCTAGGGAACCCAATGAAGCAAAACACGAACGCTACAAAATTCATATATGCCGATATGAGTTTTTTCGGTTCATTTTTCGAGAGGGTTACCACCCGTTCCACTACTAAACTGGGTGGGAGTAGGCATAGAATCCGTGGTCTGAATGGTGATTTTTACGCCAGCACGAATTGTGTGTAGAAGTTAACCTAGGGGACATGAACTAGCCATTAATCACAGGACACTGATGCTATCGATCATGCGATGCCAAAATATTTGCTAGGACAAATTTTTGAACTAAGTTTTTTTTTTCTAAGATCCCCATATCAATTTTATTGATGGGGCATTGAGGGGGCATCCCTTGATTGAGTCATGTGTGGAAATAAAATTGGATGAAAAGTGATTCTGACGCTGAAGGTACGTTTACTGAAATTTCACGGATTAGTTATGGGTCTGTCAGTGACCAGCAAAACATAAGTGGTAAAAAATTACATTTTGATGACCGTACAACTTGTCCCTGCAATTGATTCGAATAGGGACGGCTGTTTTGATATATTGCCTTGATGCGACACAGAACAATTCCTATGAGGAGTTTTAGAAACTTTCCCTGAGTCTATTCCATATGGAGATTAATTCAAGTGAAATTTGAGGGATTAAGATGCCCTTTATTTTGGTACTGGGAAAACTGAGATCAGACCCGGAATTCGATAAGAATGTGTTATGGGTTCGTGCTCCTGGGAGGAGTCAAATATCGGAATACACACGAAAAATACAAATTGGATTTAATGACGCATGGCACGCTTAATGGAATGGTGGCGGCTTCAGATTGAAACTCTTGATCCCTCTTTTTAGGACGAAATGTACACATTCAAGAGATTTTGATCTAAACAAAGTGGCATACAGCTGCTTTATTCAGAGCACCCGCCGTACAAAAGTTTAGTAAAATATATATATATATATATATAAATTAGTCGATATATGTGTGCTTTTGCAATCCCCTTCATCTTTAAGGAATTTCTTGAAATAATTCTTTTGAATTATTTTCTCCACATACAAAATTGTAATTAGGTGGGGAAAATATTTTAGCACAGTTTACATGAACGCCTATTATTATGAACACGTGTAAAGAACCTAATTCTAGTTTTAGGAACCTGAGCACATTTATCTGATATTTGAACACAAACATTAATCAAAGGAATTATAAATTCAGAACTTGAAATTCTTGTGGTGCTCGACTTTCTACATTTGCAACCGCCATAATTTCCTGTGGATTAAAGTTTGAATGTAATACATTCAACAGAGTCGTATGTTAGCAGTAAATTGTGTTTTGGTATTCAGTTTAAGATTTTTAACCATATATCAGTGGTTTAAGTGGAAATGAACATATCTCTATATTTTTCTAAAGTTTATACTTTGCATCCAAAAATTACCTAATTACATGACGCAAGTTCTGACTTTTTTTTTTGTATTTGAGGTCGTCGCAGAAGCCGCCATCTGCTGCTGCCATCTGTTAAAGATTGAGCCCATTAATATAGCTCAGGATTTTGTTTGATCACAGCTGCATAGCCTCTGTAGGGGTGGTAAATGCCTTTCTGAGGGGGCTATATAAAGCTCCGCATTCACGGAGCACATGATCCTCTGTTTTAACCTCTTCTATGTAACAAAACCGACATTGATCGCCCTCAAAAAGACTCATTTTCTTCAAATGATAGTTTGTTGGACAATGTCCTGGCGCTTTTACGTTACGGTAGATACGGTACAGGAAGTGATCGTTACAATGTCACGGGTGGAGGAGGGGGCCATAAGTCTGGGCGGGTGATCCTGCTCGTTACCCGCCAAATGGTTTGATATGCAGGAGATGTTTGAAACAATGTTCAGAGTTCCCGAATACTTGTTCCGCATGATCCGAGACTAATCTACGAGATCACGGAGAGTTGGCAAGAAAGGGCTACCAATACGGAAGCGCCGGGCGCAGGGATCCATACTAGGAACTCTACTCTCTACTCAACTGGTGGGTGGACGGGAAAGGAGCTGTGGGGTCGGTGCTGGTAAGGTTATCACCAGACAATCGGGGAAAAGTTGACCAGGGACTTCTTGGCCAGTCGCTCACAACTCGTAAAAGTCGTTGGCATTATCTCCTTTAGATCCTCTTTATTTATTGTTATGCCCCAAGGCTCAATGTTAAGACATCTTTTTTTTATTGAATAATAATTCGCCATCGCCGACGAGATTCAGATCTATCTACGTATCTTCGAAACTTCGCCTTAAATTTGATATTACATAAGAACATACCTAGTAAAGCTAAAACAGAAAAAAACATTTAATGGATGTTGAAATCAAAAATCAAAATGTTATTGTTTTTACATATTAGAAATTAGCTAGCTTTTTCCATCTTAGAAATTTTCTTGCTTTTGAACAAACGAGAAAAATGTCAATCAGGCAAAATAAATCAGGAGGCTTTTAGTCTTATAGAGGAATATGGTCCCAGTAGAATAAAATTCTCGATATCTTTTCCCAACAGGACTGAAGATGTTCTCTCTGCTGATTTTTTTGTTGTTTATATTGCATCTCTATTTATAATGTATCTACCAAATAAAACATCAAAGAGTATGATGTGCATTTGAAAAGTAATTCCCGACTCACTTTGGCATGCATAATCCCTAAAAGCAGAAAAATAAATGAAGTTCAAAGTCTGTCTGTCAGTCGTACTGAAAGCTCCTGTCTGTTTGTTGCAGCTGACACACAGCTTTGGATTGCATTTCAATTAATAAATGCTCGTTCCGTTCAAGGAAAGAGGAGAAAAAACTAATTCGCCACGACCTCCGATGAGACTTCTTGACACATAAAAATTGCTATTGACATCTCAGCAACAGAATATAAATCTCATGACAGACGCTCGCAAACATATGAAAGAATAAACAGAAAACTAAGGAAAAACAGAAACAAGGACGTGTACGAGAATCACAAACCCAAATAGGAATGTCCTCCGACCGCCCCGAAAAACGCCCCATATGCCATTCTAAAAAAAATGAAATGGAAAATCTGGAGGCATCCACAATTTGTACTTTTTATCATTTTAATGTGTCACTTACAGGATAAAGCCACAAAATTAATCTGGGCACAAAGTCATAAAGGACTCCGCTAGTCAGATAGAGCCAAGTCCCACATCCCATAATCCTTTCGCCTCCCGAACCCCTCGAGTGTGTCGCCATAAGGACTTTGAGAAAACTCGTGCTTCCGCCACTGACACAAATTGACATTTAATTTAGCTGGAAAACTATTCTTGATAGCGATTCCAGCTACGTGAACCGTGTGACGGTTACGGTGAATTTTTTCTGGCTACCCCATAGCAACTTTTTGTGATTTCCGGCCGATAAATGTTACTCGGGGCTTTCAAAATTGAAAATTTTTTCCGCTTCCCACCGAAAATGTATTCAAAAGATAAAATTGGAAATTTTCTTGGCCGGAAATTTTATCGACGTCTTTCGTTGTGATTTTTTCATCCAATGCACAATCAAAAGCTCGGAAAATTGAAGAGCTTTTCCAAAGAAAATTCTCCCAGAAATTTTCCCGGGTTTTCATCCAGGAGGAGAAAACTTTCGGTATCTTTTGTATCTGTTCGAACATCACAGATTCAAACACTTGTCGCAATAGTGTAAAAGTGCTGCCAATATTAATCCAATGCTACTTAAGCAATAAAGTTTTCTAATTATTCTCATTTTCTTTGGTTTCATCTTTACAAGAATATGTCTCGTGATCAGAATATGTAAATCGAATGTGAAGGTTAGGTATACTAAACTAGGTAGCTAGGCTGCTTTATTACGAAAAGGGCTAAAGATGCGATACGAACGCAGTACCAACTTTCCAGGATAGGGAGAGATATCTTGACTTTGACTGATCCAGAAATTTAAAGGTTTTGTAGATTCAAGACCAAGCTAAATTTTTTGCTTTATCTCGAAAGCACTCTCTTGTTGTACATTATAAATACTCGCTCTAGTCCAAGAGACTGTGCTCAAAAGAACATGGAAAAAGTTGAACTTGATAGCTGGTGGGAGCCTCAATGTTTCAAAATTCATTGTTTTTTTTTTTAATTTAAAGGTAATAATAGCAAAAACTTCACGCAAAAATATATAACCACCCAAAGCCGGTGGTCGAGCGGGCTGAAGCGCACGTGTATAGATTTTTTCACCTGTTGGCGTGGCGTGGGTTTGAATCCTGCACAGGACATGGCGATTTATTTGGATACCAGTGGTTGAGGCAATTCTACTGGCAAAAATTGTACTTGTAAAGCCACTGGGATATTCCACAGTAATAATTTCATGCCAAAACTTATGGCTCACTCGCAACATTTGTCAGGTTAAAATTTCATGTGGTCTTGATTTTGATTTGGTTGGTCCTGATTTTGATTTGGTTGTACAGGGCGACAAGTGTTACATAAATTGTACCTACATATTTAGTTTTATTTAGTTTTCTTAATGAAATAGTTATTATATATAATATTATTATATTATTCGAAAGAAATTCTTTTGTCTAAGAAGGCTCAAAAATGTTTTTTTAGGTTTTTAACTACCAGCATTGCGAGATGATAACTTCCAAGACTACAAATTTTTGGCTGCAGTCCTTATGAAAATGGATTTCTTTTTCTTAAGTATTCATTTGACTGCAGTTATTATTGGAAAAGGTGAATGAGCTATTTGAATGAAAATTCTAAAGGTGATTCAAACTTTTTTTTCACTTTTAAAATAATTTCAAAATAAAGAAAAATAAATATTTTAGCAAGTCAGCACAGAATATACGAAATAAAAGCCAGAAAATAGGTTGATTTCCATCAAAGCTGAAAAGCCAAAAGGAATCACTTGTCACATCTCTATTTCCGAACATCTCAGCTGCTTTGCTATGTGTGGGTGGATTCAAAAGATCACATAAAGAATTAGCTAAAGATCTGGGCACATCGCCAATTGGTTTCGATATTTTCACTTAGAGGAAATACGGACAAGCGCCCAGAAAGCCTTTTGACGCCGAGATTTGTTTATTTGACTCCATTGGCATATGTAAGAACTGCTTGCTGTTCGCTAATTTATTTACATTTTCGCTTATTAAACCGCTGCACAACCAACCGCGTTTCCTTTGTTTACAAATCAACGTTTCCAGCTGGTTTATTGGGCTGTTTCAATAATCTTCAGATATTTTAGAATTGGTTTACATGGATTAAGTGCACCCCATTATGTTTTATACACTTTCAATGAAATTTGGCGCTAGTGAGTAAACATTTACTGTCGATCAATTGAGTGGAGACAATGTAAACCGAATGTTTCGCAATTCATGATTCGTTTTGTGGTCAAATTTGAGAGACTTAATCAATTTTAATTGTTTTAAGATGAAATTAAATTTTCTGTTTGTATATAATTGGAAAATTGGTGAACAGTGCCTTTACATTGTATTTTAAATTGTATTTTGCAATTAAATAATTTAATGGTTGCAGCTCTAATGGCTTCGCGCCTTCGATCCCTATGTGTTCTCTGACCCAACAAAGTGTTACCTTATTATCCGAGTCGAATAAATTTTGAACATATTCCACCACTTGGGAATTAAGCGTATTTCAAACCCATCCTTGGTTTATATCTAGTATTAGGACAATCAACACTGCGCTTTTAACGTCTCAGTTTCTTAATCATTGAAAATGTGCTGAAATAGTACCCATTTCCAAAACTTACTAATCTAAGCTATATTGATTACGTGCCTATTATCGTATTTATCCAAGATATTAGGGAAAATAATGTAGATTAGGGTGATATAGTTATCAGATATTTTTTCCCTTAGGTCGATGGGTATAGCGGTCAGATGCTGATAAGATAACCTGTGTACCTCTCTAACGTGAAACGAACTCACTCAAGTAGCTAAAAAAAATATATTAAATCCAAATGGGCGTTTGTATTCTTGTAAGAAAAAATCAAAGTTTTACTACAAACCAAAATGTTTTGTCGATACAATTTTAAATCTCCTCTATGTAACACATTTTTTACTTAAGAGACAATTTCTTGCAAAATCTCAGATTTCATCCCACCTCAAATGTACTATAAATCAATAGTGACTTTAGTGTCGTTGCTAGCTCACTGTACGATATATCGAATAATCTAAAACTACTCTATTGCTGCAGACTTGATTTATTTGAAGCATAATTCACTTCACTTTTAAGAAATTTGTGGCTAGATAAAATGTGAAATTTTTCTATCTACACCCCCATGAAGAGATTTTTTCACTCTACTGAATGCACTTTTGTCAAATTACTTTCTTCCTAAGGCACATTTATCCTTATGTCTTTCTTGGACGGAATAGTGTTTAAAATTCACTCTAATTTTTTTTAAAGTTCTTTGTAGTGGTATTGATCTAAAACAAGAGCAAATTATTATATGTTAACCATTAAATAACATTGCTGTTTCCGCGATAACAACGACGTAAATTTATGATTAATTATTTGAGATACTTCTTACACCCTCCATATAAAGGATAAGGTAAAGGGATAGCTTAAGAAATAATAAATCACCAGCACTAAATAATAAAAGATGATATATATATATATATATATGTTCTTCCTGTTAGAGTCATTTTACAAATAGATATGTGGTCCATGACATTTATGATATCAAAAGTTCCTGCAACTCCAAGCTATGAACTGCAATTTTGCACTCACATAATGACTCCATTTTAAGATAGGAAAAAGTGGGTCTGACATATCCACACATGGGTCATCAGACCAGTGCCTCCTGTGTTGAAGCGATCATGGAAAACAATTCATGTGTGAGTACAAAATAACAATTTATAGCTTGGAATTATAGGAGGTTCTGATAAAAAAATAATTTCCAAAAAATTGCTTATATAAAAATTACGTCTACAAAATGAAAAATCTAACATTTTCATTTATAAAAAAATTTCCAAAATCTTAGGATATTTTTTTTAAAAGATCTTTAGTTCCCCCCACAGAAAATTAAGTAAAATTCTCAAATTT
>QYTT01092421.1:3289-14659 GCA_006980735.1 Dasypogon diadema | reverse complement strand
CAATATGGAATTTTTAGGCTCGGAATTTTATATAGAATTTGACTGTAAACATAAACTTTCAGAAAATAAAATTCGAAATTATAACACCGATTTCAAATATTACAACAAATTACTATTAGTATAAAATTATAACTGTTAAATTATAATATGAAAATTTTGCGACGTAAAAAATTGTATAGAAACTCCCATGTACTTTTCATTTCACGCAAACTCAGTACCAGACTTTAGATGCAAATCTATAATTACCGTAAGGCGGGGCAATATTGGCAGGCGGGGTGAATTTGGCAGCACATAACCCGAGCTATTTACTTGGCGTTTTTAAATAAAAGGACTTCTTGAACTTAAGTTTAAAAAATAACACACAAGAAAAATTGGGTAGAAACCCGATACGAAATTTGTCGGATCATGGGCTGCCTAAGTTACCCCGCCTGTCAATGTTGCTCCATTTTATGATACCGTTTTTAGCGTACTATAAGCTTAAGAAAGCATTTGTAATCTATATATTAATTATACAAAGAAAGCTCCCGGTTCCATATTTTAGCCACTTTTTTATGTGAAGTTTCATCGAGCTTTTCTTGAAACTTTATAATGGCAACACTGATCCGCATCAGTTCGGGGTTGTGTTCATTACTTTGGGGGTTGCGTTTCTGGGTAACTTTGGTGTTAAGTTCGGTTTGTGCCACCGATACAAAAACGCGCTTTGAAATTTATGGTGCAAATTGAGGGAACTTATAAAAACGTTATGTTACTCATATACCTTCAATTGATGCAATTTCACAGAGGTCTCCTAGTATTTAGAAATATTCATGATAGAAAGAAATAAATACGTAGCCATCAATGGGAAAATTAAGTCTTTTTATTTTATAGCTGTCCGTTTGTTTACCCATCTGTCTGTCCGCGCGATAACTCAAGAACGTTTTGAGAAGAAATTTTAAAATAGAGAGATCAGGTTCGAAGATGGGCCAAATCGGATGTCACCCTCCTACGGTTGCCATATAAAAACTCTAGTTGTATCACACTAAACGTAGCATTTTTTCCTTCCAAAAAGGCTTCGTAGTGTATTGATTAAATGTTGCACAGATATGGTCTACTCATATTAAAATAGCGTGGCAGAAAATGACCTAAATTATGAAACTACTCCCAAGCGTTGTCATAACAGCCAGTGACTTATGATTTGTCAGCTTTAATTAAAAACTGTTCCACACATATGTATGCGAATTATGTCCAACTCTATCTGGATCTGGATTGGCTACATTGAAGAATGTGTTTTTAGAGTAATGACGACCTTTATGGTATCTTACAGTGGTTGATTGCGAATGAATTAACACTTATTGCATAAATATTTGAATCTTTAGTAACAAGTTGGGAAGGTTGTGAACCGGAGTTTTCTTCTCCCATATTATTCACCATCCTATGTCCTAAAAGCAACAAATTTTGACATTGTTTTAAATTTCAAAATAAGCTGCTGTAATCACATTAAAGCGAAATTGAGCAGGATATTTATGCCTTCCGCCCATTGTGGTTATATCTAGCCTTATTTCCTACTAGGTTTCGTATAAAGTTATTTAGAACGTAGTATAAGTTTCATTTATACACGAATCTGTTATCTTTCCTAAGCTTGATTCATTTTCTAAGCGTAAGCTCGAAGTAGCCTACAACGATTCTACTCGATTTGCCTTTGGATAGCATACATTTGAACACATTTCTCCTTATCGGTTCGAAATTCTTGACTGCTCTTTGGAAATATGACTGCAACGCAAAGCATCATTTGTTCTGCTTAATATTAAGTTTATTCCTGCATCTTTAGGAATTATAGTTCCTGCTCAGGAAAGTGCAGAATGTTGCTCCCGTACAACAATTTTGGCTACAAAATTCTGCTCCTTCTGCAGGAAATTTAAAAAATTTACATTATCTTTCAGGTCTGTTATTCTCCTTAATGTTCTTACGTGTCAAGCCAAGCCTCAAAATCGACACCTGTAAATGCCCTGTTGTCAAAAATTTCATTTCACGCAAACCCAGTACCAGACTTACCGAAATTAATTTAGCTAATTTGTGCCAAAGCTTTACTTGTGTCTGTCAAAATATAATAACGTTTCTAGACACATTCCCCAATTTTAAATTCCTTGTATATCGTGTATTTATAAATTTTGTTAGCATTATTCAACCTGCGGTTTAGATGTCAACTACCAGGCGGGTCCACAGGTTGTGGATAGTGGGTAACCCTGTACGATCAGTTCTCTATCAGGGCAGCTCGGAATAACCTATAAGGAGTCCGAACGACACATCTCTCAAGCCAAGGTGGAACAGCATACGCCGAGGGCTGTGAAGGCATTCTAATGGATCGGGGTATTCTTGAAAGTCCTGCTGAAATGCCTGAAGGCGAACAACTTTCACCTCTTTCTGGTGAGCTTGTCCCAGACAACTCATCAGAGGTTCAGGGTCCATCCAAAGACCCAAAGGAAAAGAGGATCTACCTTAATGGAGCTGCTAAAAAGCGCTTTAAATGGCTGCTGAAACAAGGGCATAAAGCTAAAGAGGCCCGCATTTTGGCATTAAAGCTTCTTGAAGGGCTATGCAAAGCTCTAAAAGAAACCGGTCTGAGGACTCTCCTCCCAATCCCTCTGAGGCTAAGGGGCTGAGAACTCAGCAAGGTAAAGAAGCCGAAGGGAGGCTGGAGCCTCCAAAAGGAGAAACAGCTACCAAGCCCCCGACCGGACCAACTCAAGGCCGCCCAGAAAACGATCCTCAGTAAGATTCTGGAAAAGAAGGATAGCGAAGTTAACCCTTCGTTTCTTAACACCAGCTTTAGACCTGAGCGGATAAAGCTACCGCGAAGGGTCTAACTGAGATCGCAGGTGAGCTTAAATCATGGGAGGAAGCCAATCTAAGGGCAGTGGAGGAAGATGAATTTCCTCAGACAAAAGTCCTTATTGGCTACTTACGGAATAGGGAGGAAGTTTTGGACTACATCCATGCTCAAAATCATGGGCTCAACGTAGCTGAGTGGAGGGTCATGAGAAGGGTGGCTGAAGGCTCAGTCTCTCATATCACCCTATTTGTAGACTACTATGCTACTGCTCAGCTGAGGCGCTGAAGAAAACCAACTTCAGTGTGAGTTTCATGTTTGGGCAGACCCAGCTCAGGCCAAGAGGTGGTCTGCAAAAGGAATGTGCCCAGGATGAAGCTCAAGGCAAGGAGGTAGGAACCAGCGAGAGGACAGGCTCCTCAAAGCCTTAAGAACCGTGGGTTGCTACTCTTTCAGCTCTGAAAATGGATCTGATACCTACAATGAGAAGTCGATTAGTCTACAGAATAATGCATCACAAAAATAAGTAAAACAAAACGTGAACAATATGTAGTAGGATAAGCTTGGAAGGATTTTTGTATTATTCTAAATGTTAAGTAAGGAAAAATGTACATGTTTTGGATATTAGTATAGGGAACACGAAGGAAATTAGCTATAAACTGGCTTATTAGGAAGTGGTTAGAATAGTTTGTAGTAGCAGATTAATTTTTAGAATCTAACATAATTTATCAAAAGGATTGAGAAGGAATTACATAGGATTAGTTCAGATAGTTTTATAGGATTATGGAATATATTCGGTACATATTGAATTTTTGAATTGAAAAGATGCTTACCTAGTATGTAAACGCTCCAAGCAAGTAAGATCCAGCGACCTGTAAACTCGCCTGGAAAAGAGAAAAAGTGTATTTATCTAATTTGACCCATCCTAAAATGCAACTTCAATACAATGGAGTGCTTACCTTGTCCAGTCCTTCCTCAGATGGCCCTTCACAACTTTCACAACATAACCTCCACTCAAACTCGAAACGAACACAAATTGAAAGGCGAACTCCAGCCTACATTTGGAAATTGTATTACTTTGGGGTTGTCTGTAACCCGGAGCCAAAAATTAAAGGAAATTAAAGGAAATAAGAATTTTTCAAATACTTACATGACAATTGTCAAAATGTGCAAATTCGCGAAAATCTCGGAAAAGCGAATTTTCCCCAGGAAAATAGAATTGTAGCTCTTATTCTGCGAATAAAAAGCTACAAAAATATAAAAAAATATTAAATTTTATAAATTCCTGATTCGAACCGATTCTAGAACTTTACGAAAATACTGGCCGGAAGTTGCAATAGTGGGCACTTCCTAATAAAAGGCTCCGGTAGGTGAAGCGGACAGCCCAGTTTTTGTGCCCATGGGAGAGTGACAACCTTTGATTTTAAAGTCAGGAAAAAGGACAAGTTTCTTGGAAAAAAATGAAGAAAACAGAAACAAAGCCAGGAAGTTGGTTGGAAGGAGCTAAAAGAAAAAAAAGGGAAGCTCACGAAAGGTGGAGAAATTTAAAAAGGCGTGAGGAGTCGGATTGGTGAAGGAGTAGGAATCAAGGAGTTCCGACGGGAATATCGGCCTATGGAGGACGGACTGGAGTAGAGAGCGGATACCTTATATGGACAGGTAACAGAAGATAAGTAGTTCGTAGTCTCAAAAGAATAAAACTACATGGCGCCCAACAGGTGTTCAGGTGAGAACCTCGCCCTCCTCCATCAGCATAGAAGGCGGGATTAAGCGCTCTATTGGGACACGTAACATATGATGTAACTGGAGCGAACTATCAAGCTGCGTGCGCTTTGCTTGTACAACGGTACAAAAATAAACGTTTTCTGTTATCGAATCAATTAAAAATTTTGTTCAATATGCCTACACTAAAGAGCAAATCAGAAAAGGAAATTAAAGGAATTGTGGACAGAACAAGAGAGTGCTTCCATGAATTAAATCCATCAGGTGTATCCACACAGGGTTGGGACCCCATGATCCTTTATATTATAGTCCAAAAACTTCTCTAAGAATCCCGAGAGTCGTGAGAGCAAAAAGTTTCAGACTCTCAAGATTTACCTAATGTGAAAACAATGTAAGAATTTTTAGAAGCCAGGTTTCGAACTCTAGAAACTTTGAACCATAATAAGCCCAGTAATACTGCAAATAACAGGCAAACAGGAAATAAAATTTCCAATTATCACTTAAAGAAAGTGAATTGGGGCGAATATAAGGGCTCTGAAGAAAAACGATGTGAGCAAATCTACAAGGACACACATCGATGATCCATTGAAATCAAAAGTGGAGCCTAGTCTGGGAGAGTCCAGACCAGTCGTCCTCAAAAGATTCGATCAACTCGAAAGGAGGTTTCAAAAATCACCCGAATTGTTCGGAGAATATAAAAGGTGCATACATGAATACATGTCGCTGGGGCATATGACTACAGTTTGATGCAAATTCAGTTATGAGAATTAGTGGAAGATTGGAGCGTGCTAATATCTTATTCGCAGTGAAACATTCAATCATTCTACCAAAAAATCATCATTTAGTCAATAATAATTTTTTTTATGTACATAGGCACTTTATTTATAGAAGATAATTATAAAAGACAAAGACACAAAAAAGGACGCGAAGCTAGCTAAAAAAGATACTGGAACTGCACTAACAATAGTAATAATGAGAACTAAATTAAGAGTGTGAAGTAAACATTCTAAGGAAGACAAAAATGTGAATGACATGAACGCTCTGGAATTTTTAATTACAAAAATTAAACTAAACTGTATAAATATATATGTTATAATAATAACTAAACGAACTGATCCTGACGTGCATAGACTACTGCATAAAACCAACTAAAAGCTTCCTGAACGTGCTGAACGAATTGGATTTTTGTATATCACTTGGTAACGTGTTCCATAGTTTGACAGACTGAACGATATAAGACCGTCCAAAAATAGTACTAAATCTTGGAAATAATAGGTTTAGACCTCTACTCGATTTAAGGGGTTGAATTATACTGGAGAGGTAAAGGGTTTGTTGGGAATTTATTAGTTTGTATAGGAAATATAGGTTTCTACGTTTTAAAAATGTTTCCAGTGAGCAACCCAATACTGAAAAATTTAAATGAGAGATATGATTATACCTGCGTAGGCCAAAGATGAACCTCACACCATCATTAAAGGCAACGTTTAACTTCCTGGAACAACAAGAATCCAGCTTACAGAACACAAGACTACCATGTATAAAATGAGGAAGTATCAGCGATTTAACAAAGTGACGACGTAATTTAGGGGGAAGTACATTAACTGATAGCCAGAGGCGACGAAGCGTAGTATAAATTTTAGACAAAATCAATTTAGTATGGTCACAGCAACTCATCTTAGAGTTCAGAACAGTTCCAAGACTGCGAACCTTATTTTCATATAGAATTGCAGTGTTATTCAAGATAATAGGAGACAAAGAAGCGTGCTCAAGAGATCAGGTGTAAAAGACAATACATTGCGATTTGTTAGGATTAAGTATGAGACCATTCGCCAGTGACCACTCGTGTATTTCATGCAAGTCACTATTAACACAAGCTACGCAATCCTCAATTAGACCTATGGGGCGGCTTAGATAGATCTGTACGTCATCAGCATAAATGCGCACATTTGTGTGGCGAAGAACAGCAGGCATTGATATAAAGACTAAAAAGCAATGGCCCAAGATTGAACCCTGAGGCACACCCACTAAGCAGGGGAGAAGACCAGAACAGATATCATTGCCCATAGTAATCCTTTGCGAACGCTGGTAAAGGTAACACTTAATTAGGTTCACCGCACTATTCGAGAAGCCAAAATATTTGGACAACTTCCTCAAGAGTCTCTCATGACATACGAAGTCAAAAGCCTTTGAGAAATCAAGAAGAAGCAGCACTAACACCTCTTGCTTATCTAGAGAGGTGCGATGGCACCTTAGAAGGAAGGCAATTTCTGGGGAGGCAGTTCGATCTCATCTTTTCCTCTGACTAAACCTAGTTCAACTGTTCTATCTACTGTTGATTCATATCACCCCCCCCCCCTTCTTGTGACAGTTTGCTCTGAGGCCGGAAATACTAGCCCGAGCACTGAAAAGAATTTCTTCTTTAACTTTAAAAAAGCAGACGTTTCTGTCTTGCCGAATAGACTTTCATCTATCGATTTCGGTGCTTTGCTCTGTAGTGGTGTTATTGATGTAGACGTCAGTATGTTTTACGTCAAAGTCTTTGAGGTGTTTGCCGCCCGTGTTCCTTTTAGGCGTCAAAGGTCGCCTGCAGCCTTACCCCCTTGGTTTACAGGGAGTTGAGGGTCCTGAGGAATGGGAGGAACAAACTCTAGAAGGCCTTTCTCAGGACTGGGCGCCCATCAGACCACTTGCGGTTTGTGGCGTGCTTCAACGAGTTCAAGACACTTTCTTCCGTGCTTTACGATGAGTATATTGCTAACATTCGCGATAACTTATTGAGTGATCCGAGGAAAGTTGACAATTACCCCACATCCATGTTCTTTGAAGAGCAATCTATGAGATCTGCAACATGTTTGCCACTTTTTTTGAAAGTGCATTTGTATCTTCCAACTATGAACTGGATATTGATGACTTCGCACACATTGACAGCCATCCGTTTGCAGCTGGCATATCTCCGTTAGTTTCGGATGAACTCATTCTTTCCCATATTAATGAGTTGGCCCTCGATTTTACTTCGGGTCGTGTTCCGATTCCTTGGTTGTTCCCCTTCGCATTCTCTTTCAGAAGTCTCTCAGTGTTGGATGTTTCCCTAAACTATGGAAGAACACCTTCATTATTCCTATTCACAAGAAAGATACTAGGAGTGAGATTTTTAATTATAGATCGATTGCGAAGTTATCCTCCATACCCAAATTGTTAGAGTCGATAGTCCTTTCGCAGGTGTCCCCTCAATGTAAAAATATTCTATCGCCCAATCAGCACGGTATTGTATCAGGCAGGTCCACTACAACAAACTTATTGGAGTTTACCTCTAAGACAATATGTGGTTTTAGAAATAATTTACAAATTGATTGCATTTATATTGACTTCAGCAAGGCCTTCGACAGATTTTCGCATTCTGTTATTTTATTTAAATTACAGAAACTGGGTTTTCCAACTCTATTTTTGAGATGGATTCAGTCGTATCTGTCTGATAGGTCGTATCAGGTACTCTTTCGCGGTGTTCGGTCTAGAATCATAGAGGCTACATCTCGGGTGCCTCAGGGTGGTCATCTGGGTCCTCTTATTTTTGTCCTTTCTATTGACGATGTCGTGCATCTTTTGAGGCATTCTAATATACTCATCCATGCTGACGATATGAAGATTTTCTACTTCATCAATGATATTGACGACTGTGCTTATCTTCAAGTGGACTTGAATGTTTTCCATTCTTGGTATGGCCACAACAACTTGGAGCTCAACATAAGCAAATTCGAGGTTATGTCATTCTTTAGAAGGCGCGATACTATCAGCTATGACTACGCATTTGCCACAGCCAACATCCCTCGCGTGCAGTCAGTTGTCGACCTTGACGTGAGGCTTGACTCAAAGCTCTATTTTATTTTCCATATTAACCACCTGGTTTGCAAGAATAATTCCATGCTTAGTTTCATTATGCGCTGGTCTAATGAGTTTTCTGACCGTCAGGTTGCATTAACATTATACAGCTCATTCGTCAGACCATTGCTTAAGCACGCCTCTCAGGAATGGAATCCATCCTATGTCGTGCACGTCGACCTCATCGAGTCAGTTCAGCGCAGATTCATTAAATTTGCTTTGGGATGATCCTTTGATTCTCTCGCCTTATCGCGAGCGTCTAAATATCGTTGGCCTGGCCTCTCTAGAGAGCTGACGCGGAGTTGCCGACATAGTTTTCATTAAGCAGCTCTTGAACGATAATATTGACTCTTCGGAAATCCGGGGCAGGGTTTCCTTCAGGGCTATTACTCGCAACCTGAGGATTGTCCCTCTCTTGCACATTAACTCCTCCAGAAGTAACTGCGGTAAGCATGAACCTATTAACCGCTTGTGTATGGCGGTAAACTGCATTGCGGAACACTCTGACTTGAATGTGTCTAAGAATGTGCTTAATAGACGCCTCCATGTGGTTTTATAATTGTCTTAGTGCTAACATTAAATGTTTCCTGGGTTGCTATTTAATCTCAGATCTTTCGGTCTTCTTTGTCTTGTTTGTAGCATGGCTATAATTTTCAGAACCTAAAGTTTGAAAGCATTCAAACATGATCAAGTTCTTCATCATTAAAATTTTTAACTTGCTCATATTTATTCAAATTAGAACTCATTCAAAAGGTGTGAAATGGGTCTTGAGTTGACCCAAAATTTGAGCTTTATTCATCTTTGTAAAATAGTTATTATAATTTAAACATATATTCAGAACAGTTGCAACCAAAGATGTACAAAATATTAAAATTAATTTGAACCCGCTCAGGATACCAGTTTTAGAAAATCTTAACATATGTCATAAAATAGTTACAAAAACCAAATATCGGATCATTTTGTCAAATTATTACGTAAAAAATATCTTTTTATCGTTAAAATACCAGCAGTCATGCGATCGTTAAATCTGATTATTAAGATGTAGGTAGATTGAATGCATACAAAAATTGTAGTAATAAACAAAATTTAAATACATAATCAGAAATCCCCAGTCGCAGTATGCTTGAAGCTTTAGTTACCTTCTGTTTTGTACACTTCACCGCTATACGTTGAGCTTTACGAGCTCAGTCACCACTTGTTAAGAGCGTTGTTCACATCACTTGTAAGGCACGTACCTACACTCTTAGCAGATTTTCAGATTTCATTGATTTGCACGTTAGTTACTTAAATAAGCTTCTGGTACTCAAGTTTATTGCGGATAGAGTGATTTCCTGACTTATAATCTGGTTTAGATTCCATCTTAAAATTAGTTAAAATTTGTGCCTTACAAAGTGCCTCGCCAAGTGTGATTTATATATATATATATATGATTGAAATGAAATTGTGTTTACCTAGAAGAAGAAGAGATTAGTTGGATCAAATTTTCTGGTTTAGTGAATGTCTTTTGCAGTAAATATTTTCGACCTTCAGAAGTAAAATCATTGCATTCGAAATAAGTGAAAGTGTGCGGTGGTTATATGCGAAAAGTATCTGATAAAACTGCTAAAGTATCTGACCAAGAAATCAAGAAACCTGGGTTACTACAAGAGCGTCACATCTACACCATATATAAGAGGTGGGATTTAACTAAACTCGCATAGCTTAGGTTTTTGGGAAGGGAAAATATCTGAGAATTAACTTTAAAAAACTGGATATTATATCTGTAAGTTGAATTATTTAACATCCACATCTATTGTAAATTAATTTATTTCTGCTTAATTTTTATTTCTAATTTTGAGCGAGAATTGGCTTTTTTGTGAATTATTGCGACTTATTACAAATTTTGTTCATTTATATACTTTTTTAATTATGAAACCAGAATTCGGTATCAATAAATTCAACTCAGAGCAATAATACACATAAAAAATATTTTCCCAAAGAAGACTATTTAAATACCTGTATTTTGTATCTATTACAATTAACTAACACATACAGATAATTTAGTTGTTTTTTATTTACACAAAAAAATTTTTTTATATAAATTATACACACAAAAATGTTATCATCAGGCGTGCGCACCGGGGGTTAAAAAATGATGTTTTTTTGTGTCAGGGATGTGTTTTTAGTAAAGGGTGGCGCATCGTTATCAATTTTAAATTAATTGAAAAAACAAGCTTTTATGGAGATCTTTATATTTATTGGCATCAATGTAAAGTAGACACATGACATTTATTTGTGAAATAGGATATTAGCCAAATGTCCCCACGGCTTTTTTTTACACGAGCAGAATTTTCCATAACATTTTCACATAAATTGGGCCGTATTTCACCAATGCCATAATGGTACTATAGATGTTGGATTTGAACTCATCAGTAGTTTGAGGACAGTTTGAAAACTTTTCTTGTAGTAAGTCCAACGTTTCACCAACTGTGTAGCATGTGACACCAACCTGCTTAAAGCGCTTGCCTTCCAGGTCGAAAATATCCGCTTGGCGCCATAAATAATTTTCAATAGCGTTGCGATATCGATTTCCATTTGTTGATTTCCATTTGTTGTTGCTGATAACCAGTATCATTTCCGGAAAATATGGTCTAGCGATAACTCCATCCTAAAATCCGCACCTAAAAGTAGCACTTGGATTTTCACTGCCCCCCATATGTGACAATTCTGCTTGTTTGGTAACCGCTGCACAGTGTGGTATTGTTATTTGAAAGTTGGACATCATTTTTACGTTACTTTTAAAGCTATTCCTGCTATTTGTAGATATTGTTGTATCACTAAATAATAAATACAAATACTTTAGAGCAGGCACATGATGCTATTTAAACAACTAGTAAGTGAAGCTTGCCTTGCAAGTTGAAAGACTATTCATGCCCACTTGATGTGTGTTGTACTCCCTTTCCCCTCCCGGACAAAAAAAAAAAAAG
>QYTT01092419.1:0-10845 GCA_006980735.1 Dasypogon diadema | reverse complement strand
TATCGGACAATACATTCATTAAAAATGGGATGGGTAACTTTACATAAATAATGGACAATTCTGAAGATTAAAATTATTGAGCGTGTAATAATGTTCTCAGCTGTAATCAATAATCAAGAATTCCAATGGGTTTAATATATATCATTTGATTTTCGTGGACGGTTGGCAGTGGATATACTTTTAAGAGTTGGTAACTATCTTTGAATGGTATTGGAAGTTAAATGCGAAAAATTATTTTATTATTAATTAATGCGGTTTGGACATTGCTGATTTGATATATTTATAGCAAATTATTATGATCTCTATTTATTGGCAATTGTAATCTGTTAGGGATTGCTTTTTAAATGCTTTCGAGTGTGGTTTTGATTTGAGGAGTTGTGATTGAAGGATGAGGTCTCCCATGTTTCACGTTAGTGATCAGATCTATTAAAAGGTTTTGAGTAGATTGATATCTCACCGTCATTAATGTGGTTAACGACATCAGAGTTTCTAAATCTGTGGTTATATTTAGAGCTAGTGATTCGACGTTCAGTTGGTTGGTTAAGGATAATAACTTTCCCAATTTATTATCGATATGGATCAATTGTTCTTTTATAGTTTGACGAGTTTTATTGAATATGTTGACAGTTGTATCCAAAAATTTTTTTAAGTCCATAAGATAGTTTTCGTTTCCTTTCTTTGTTTGTTAAATCCAATAGTGTTGTCGGAGTGTAGGGTTCCAAATAACGTTTTACTTAGAGAGCCTATCACGTTAAAACGTTTAGTTTGTGATTTTAACGGTAAAGAGTAATATAGTCGCAGAGAGGTGTTGTGCCCTGAATTGATGTAATTAGCTGACAGAGCGTATGTGCATTATCTGTACCTCAAAGTTGAAGTCGGTTAAATCATAATAAACTATTACTTGCCATTCGTTACTAAATAGACCTACTCGCCCTACTTCCTCAAAGTAAATCCCAGGATTTGATTCCAGATTGCAAGCTCATTTGCAGAGCTACTGCTATTACCAGAATTGTCCTGTGAGAAATTAATTTCGGTTAGACAATAAATAACTTCAGATTATTATATGTCTATTTTTATTGTAGAGTTTTCAGTGGAATTTAGTTTAACTATTTCGAAAGCACCTGTCCAAAGTGAGGATAATTTATATTTCCTGTTGTTATTCTTAAGGAGTACCTTGTCGCCAAGACAAAAAGTTTTGGGATAAATGGATTTATCACAATGCATTTTAGATTTATGTTTGTTATGGATCAGGTTTTTCTTTGCGACTTCGTTATGGTCGCTTTCTGGTTGGAATGATTTTATTACATTTCCCAGCAAATGCTGACGAATGTTTGAAATAAAAGTGCAAAAGTATTAACGCGGTAGGTGATGAGTAGGAAAAAACTAAGCGCGACGTCTTCGTAAGTTCAAGCTATTAAAATAAAGTAATGAAGATATTAAAGTAAAGTAATAAAGATATACCTTTGGAGAAGAGGGTGGTACCAGTTTTCCTCCCTCTGGTTCGCATGCAATGCCGATACAGTTGAAAACTTTCAAATATAATGGCGAAAAACTGTCCGGATAATAAGAGACAAAGTGGCAGTAGGGCACTTGTTGTCCGCCTTTGAAGTAGTGCGACAAACGGACTGACAATTTGTCTTCACGCAGCGATGAAAAACATATTTCCAGTATGTCCATGCAGTCACAGAAGAGAATATAACACCTATTGTTACTGTAAATATACATCTGACAAATTAACTTGGTGAATTGCTCATCCCGCACTTTCCATGCTTCACTCACATTAAAATTAAATGTTGCGCTTCACCTAACCAAAGCACTTTTCACCTGCACAAGTCACCAATTACATCATATGAAATTAAAATCTTCGCTAAAAATGACTCACAAGCCGAAGGGATTTTCATGAAAATGCACTCTAAATAGGAAGTTGAAGAGTTTCAACTGTTCACCTCCCAATCAATTTCACTTGTCATTAGTGTCAAGCTGACAAATTCGCCTGAGTTTCGAAAACGGTTGAACTAATGAAATTGGCATTGTACTGCCCGTTATTAACGGAGCAAGTAATACGGTTTGCTGTAACAACAGCGTTGGGAAAGGTTCAAAAAGTAAAAACAAGAATGAAATCTCTTATAACTGTCCTTATATTAATTCAACTCAAAATTCACAATTTTAGCTAACTATTACAGCGTAATTCACTCAAAAATATCAAAGCTGACACAGTTGAAAATTGCAAAACAAATTCACGAGCGGCTAGTAATTGATATAATTTTACGGTGACGTAAGCAAGGAGGTGACGAAGAGTAAGAAGCCACAGATTATAAAAATAATATACTAGAGAATAAACGTACTCATCTGAGTCCCAGTGCTGCAGCTCGAAGATAGCACAGGTCAGATATTCCTGATGTCCCGATGGCATATGGGCCTTAGCGGGATAATTAAAAACTTGAGGAGAAAGGAAAGTCTCGGTCGTAGACCTGAGTGAGGAAAAAAGAGGAATATCTCGATCGTAGACTCGAACAAGGAATTGAAGATTAATGTCCCAGTCGAAGACCCAGGAAAAATAATTTGTCTCAGTCGAGGACCTGAGAAGTCCTGTTGGAGAATTCAGGATAAAGTAGAGGAAATAGAATGGTATCATGGTCGAGGACCTAAGGCAGAGTGGAGGTTAACGGAAAATGTCTCGGTCGAAGACCCGAGATGCATCCAAGAAATTCAGCCTTGGTCGTGGACCCAAGGTAAAGTGGACTAGGAAGGGAATAGTTTTGAATCTCGGTCGAAGACCCGAGAAGAATCCAGGAACTTTAGCCTTGGTCGTGGACCCAAGGTAAAGTGGCTGAGGAGAGGAGCGGTTTGAATTCTGGGTCGATGACCCGAGGGAATCTAGGAATTTCAACCTTGGTCGTGGACCCAAGGTGAAGTAGATGAGGAAGGGAGCAAGGAAGTTTGTTCTAGTCGTAATACCCAGAACAAACAGATATATTAGTAAAAGATTTATTTTTCTAGTCGTTCCCCAAAAAAATAAATTAGAAATTAGTAGTGCTTACCTCGAACGCTGCCAGAAGAAAGAGGCCGATGCAGCACTGCGACACTACTTATATAACCGAATGGTACGCACGGCACCAAGGTACTAAACAACACGCGTACGTCACCGAAGTACTAAAAACTCTTATAATAGTGTTGCCGTTCCTGAATTTTCACAAATTAGCGTATTTCTTTTCAGAAAGTTATAAAATTTAATCGAATATTAAAGCAAAAAATTTATACATCAATTTTGCACTGCACTTATTCTTCTTTGAATTAACGCGATGCTGTGGTGAAATGCTCCTTACTGAAATGGTCGACTTCTAGAATCCATTGCTTATTTGTTTTAATTTTTAAATTCGGGACTTAAATTGTTTCCTTTTCCTGGCTCCTCAGTTCTCGACGTAATTCCTCGAGCTGTTCGAAGTCCGAGTGCCTTATTCCATCAGGGTAAGACTTACTGGAAAGAGTCTATTAGGTAGATTTATTTTACGGAAATGGGAAAGCTCTTCGAGCATTTTAAGGACTGCGGGTTACTTATGGGAATATTCACACAGGTGAAAACATGTTTTCTTAAGATGATAATAGTCAACGGTTTCTTTCTCTTCTTATAAGACAAAGTGCGAAGTTCTATGCGGACTCGCGACAGGCATTATGTGGAAAGAGAGGAAATGGCGGGAGACATTGCCAAACTCAAAGTAATAAGAAAATTCTAGATGTCCCATTACGAAGACATCCCCGTCGCGGTCGTCAACCTGTGAGTACTTTGCAAGGAAGACCATTACAAGTAATAGGCGACAGCAGATGCCATTTTTGCCGCGGAGTTCTTTTCGGAAGCACGCCAAAAGTGCAGTGAGAAAATTATGTAAAGAAAGGTATCCAGAACATTTGCGGTTTTATAGTTGGAAGATGGTGCAATTTGTGTGGTATAGTGTATCAGTTGTGGCAGTCCCAGGTTCTAGGATGGACGCAAAAACTGCAAAGTGGAGGAGGACACGTGGGAAAAAGAAGAAAAAATTTGTAATTGTATTGGTCATAGACCCAATGCTCTGCAGCTTATAGCAATAGCAAGACGTAGTCCCTCATAAAGCATCCCCTACAAGGGCGTCTCCTAGGGCGCCCAGATTACCTTACAAGTGGAAGCAGACTCAAGGAGTCCCTTCCTTTCGACGGCTTGTCAGACGCGGAAACAAACTTTCAGCCTAGGGTATCACAAAGAGACAGCATTATATTCTGACTCTCACGGCATCTCGTCGAACTACTCAACACCATCAATGTCCTGGTAATAGTTTGTGGAATTGACTGTGTAGCCTACAGAACAGAGCCTAAAACCCTACCATCTGAGGAGCACGTTGGGTCCCTCCGTCATTTTGCGAGAGAGGGGCAGGTAAGGAACGCCTGCCCTGCCCCTCTTAAGGTCGGTGGAAAGTTAATTTAATTTCTTTTAAAACCTAACAAGAGTTTTCGTTTAAAGAATAAGTTCCCGTCTAAGAAAGGTGTTCAATGAATGTAAAATAAGCGTCGAACCTAACTTGAGCTGTAAATTTATATACATATATTCTTTTAGTTTATCCTTGCTTTCCAGAATCAAGGACCAGCATTGTAAAGTAAGGATTTTGAAAGTTTGCTATGATCTTTGAAAAGAATATGGGGTAAGTGCCCATCAATTGAATAAATTGCAATTGAGTTGATCTTGAATTTTATTGAAGAACTTATTGTTGATGGAATAAAAGTTATTAATGTAATTTTAGGACATATTACGTTTGTAACTTAGTGTGAGTTGGGCCTGATCAGCGACCTGAGCAGATAGCGTAGTAGTCAAGACAGTATGTATGGTAGGGCGGTACGAAAACCATGGTTTCGGGAGACTCCGTCTACATAACTTTTTCCTCTAAAAGATTTTTTTTCTCCTTTTTTTTTTTTTGCGACCGCTACTTGTAGTGAAATACCATCGAAGTCTTTCGAATCAAGGCCAGCGAATAGAGAATGTGTTAACTATCTTGTCCAGGCTTTATAGTGTACATATAGGCATCAATAAATTATCTTTCCTTTTGTCAAGGTAGCTCAATTTTGAGCTTGCTCAGTCTCTCTCCAGAGGTAGAGCCTTGATCCGTCAATTTTGACTCCGGAACACTATGTCAACAAATTATATTTTCTACAAATGCTTCAGCAACAGTGCGAGCTTTTGCGTCGTGAAGCGGTATTGCCTCGGGAAATTTGGTAATGTCATCCTGAAAGTTTAGGATATACTTGTTACCATTGTGGCTTATATGCATGAGACCCACAATATTGAGCAATATTTTTTCAAAATGCCTCGAACTCGTTGTTGTGTAATTTTTATAGATATTTTGCTATTTTTATTCATTTTGTTAATTGACACAAGCTAAACAGTTTTACATATTCTCCAATATCTTTGTTCATATTTGGCCAAGTGTACATAATTTTAATCCTCTTAATAATTCGGCTGATTCCTTTGTGTCCACCTAAGGGTGTTTTGCAGTCAAATTTGGTTCCATATTTGGCAACGATATATTCAAATTCTTAAACTGATTTTTAAAGCAAGTTTTTTAGTATACCTAGTATTTGCTTATGGCCATCTTCCGTACGCATGGGTATAGCTGCTTTAGCAATAATATATGTTTCCTTTTTTAGATTACGGATGTTCCTTTCATCAAGATTAAAGCAATGTTTGGAATGTGGTCTTCCAGATATTCCTGCATTTGATCACTGACTATGGGCAATAAAAAGAATTTATGCACGACCTGGTTCTGATCCAGAAGGTTTTCGCGTCTTTCGCGTATTTGATAATTGCTTGTTTGGAGAGAATCGGTATATTTGTGATATAGAGATTGCATGAGTTCTTTCGTACTTGCTTTTGGGATTGATTTGGATTGGTTTCTAGTCATTACTTTTATGGTCTTTTGTTCTTCCATCTTGGGTACTAACATACTTAGCGCGTCGGAATTGGCGTTGGAGGAACCAGACTTATGTATGATCCTGTAGTCGTATTCCTCTACCCTAATTCTCCGTCTCATAAGACGAGAGGATGAGTCTTTAAGATTCATTAGCCAAACTAGGGGCTTATGATCTGTTATTATATTGAACTTTCTTCCAAAAATGTATGGGCGGAATTGCGCAGCTGCATACCCGATGGCTAGAAATTCTTCTTCAATAGTAGAATGCCTCATTTCCGATTTCGCCTTGGGAAAGGACACCTAAAGCAACGTCACTTGCATCTGTAGTGACACAGAATGGCTTGTCAAATTCGGGATAGGCAAGAATTGGCGCAAAAACAAGGTTTTTCATAAAAAGTCTAAAGGACTCATCCCAGAAACTGCCCCATTTAAAGGACGCATCCTTCTTTAACAGATTTGTAAATAATTTGGCCAACTCAGAAAAATTCGGGATAAACCGTCGATAGTACCCCACGAATGATTTTATATCTTCCGTCTCTTTCGGGACCGCATAGATTTTACGACATTGATTTTGGACGGGTTGAGTGAAACTTAGTTTTCATTTACTATGTGCCCTAAATAAGTAATTTCTTTTTGCAGGAAGTAGCACTTATCGGGCTGGAGTTTAAGATTATGATGCCTCAATCTCTTAAATATTTCTATTAACTTCGCATTGTGGTCTTTAAGGTTATAACCATAGACGACAATGTCGTCTTAATGTACAAAACAATGCAGCCCTTGAAGACTTCTAAGAGCAGTACCTATTCATTAATCGTTGAAAGGTAGCTGTTGCTCTCTTCAACCAAATGGCATGCGATTGAAATGTAAGTGTCTGAAAGGAGTACTGAAAGCTGTTTTCTCCTTATTGCCTTCTTCCATAGAAATCTGATGGAATCCAATAGCAAAATTTAATGTTGTGAAATATTCGGATCGCCCTAACTGGTCTAGTATGTTAGATATATTTGGTAGTGGATAGGCGTCTGCCATAATTATTTCGTTTAAACGTGTAAAATCTACTACCACTCGCCTGCGTTTGTTGCCTGCCTGGCCAGGTTTTTTTGGGACCAAAAGCAAGGAAGAGTTGCAAGGACTTGAGTATCTGGGAGCTAACAACTTAATGACGCGATGGCAATCTGGCTTTCGAGCATTTCATAGTTGTGAAATTGCACTCTTACGAGTCACAACGGACATTCGTAAGTGCTTGGATAACAATGATTTTTGTGTATTGACACTATTGGATTTTTCGAAGGCTTTTGACAGTGTCAGGCACACTCAGCTTTTATCGAAACTGTCTACGGACTTCGGCTTCTCTTCTTCAGCGATTTCCCTAATTCGCAACTATTTGTCTGATAGAATGCAGCTAGTGAGGGTGCAGGAAAGTACATCAGGTTTGTTGCCACTAATAAGTGGAGTGCCTCAAGGGTCAATACTCGGACCTCTTTTATTCAGTCTCTACATTAACGATCTGCCTGGAGTTCTTAGGAATGATAAAATCCACTTGTATGCGGATGACTTGCAGATTTACTTAAATCGACCAATTGGCTTGAGGGAGAACTGCATAAGCCGTATTAACTCCGATCTGGAGAGGCTGTCGGCATGGGCTGCTAATAATAACCTTGTTCTTAATCCAAGTAAGTCTCAGACCATGGCCGTGTACGGGGAGCGTACTGATGCGGATGATTTGCCTCCGATAGTTTTGAACTCTTCTGTACTCCCTTATGTTGAGTCGGCTAAAAACCTTGGGATTTGCCTGAACAATACAATGAGTTGCTGCAGCAATGTAAGTCATACACTGTCTGTATACGGGTCTGCGCAGGCTATGGCTGTCGGCTGATGTATTGCCAAGAGAGATTCGTGCTAGACTTGTGAGGACTCTATTGTGTAAGAATTTGGTAAACAATATCATGCAGATCTGTCGGTTGCAGGCGGTCCAGAACATGTCCCGCTATCCCTTGTGAATGCATTATCAGGCAAAGAATTTTCTTTCTGTTAGTCACTCAGTAGTAAAAGAGAACTAGTACTAGAGAGGTCAAGTGTTTTTTGCATAGTGCCGTGTCGGATTCTATTTGTTAAGAAACCATCCTGTACTTAATAAATTTTAAAGGAAATGTTTCAGTGTTTTTGATGTTAAACCGACATAATTCTCACAATCGTTACCATATTTTACAAATGGTAGTCTGATTTTTCCTCACTTGGACTCAGACTGCGCTAGAAAACTAAATGTTGCTTTTAACAACTGTACAAGATTTGTTTTTGGTTTGAGACGATTTGATCACATTTCACCGTATCGGAATGCGCTGGTGGGCTGTAGCCTGAATTCTTTGCAAATTCGCAGATAGTTGATGTTTCGGCATAAACTGGTGTATCTTAGGGAACCAGCATATCTCTACAACGAACTTTCTCATCTGCAGGCTGCTCGCAACTTAAACTTACTAATACCGCGCTATAAATATTCCATCTTTGAGAATTCTTACTTTGTTCGTTCAATCCGAGCATGAAATTCACTTTCTCCGGATATTCCAAGGACGAAATCGGCGGGGACTTTCGGGTGGCTTCTTTCTCAGCACTTGTTCTTGGGTCATAATTTTCCGCTGTTATAATTTTTTATGAATTTTTCAATTGCATTTCGTTTGTTTTTTATATCACTGTTCTTCTTTCTTTCCTTTCCTTTTAGTTATCTTTAATTCAGTCTTTATTTATTGATATATTCGGTTACTGTAATAGTATTAAGAAGGTTCCATGTTATATCCTTTTCGTTAAACAATTCATACAGCCAAAAAGATTATGTAAGATCTTATTGTATGATGACCAAAATAAAATTTGAATTTGAATCTGACTTCGGCTAGGGCATATAATATCTTGTTTTAGCATACCTTTCATCTGCTTATCGATCTCGTCCATTTTGATCCAAGTAAGAGGCATGGTTTTACATGAACTGGACCTGTATTAGTTTGTACCAGTATTTTGTGGGTAGCAGCGCCCATGTTTGTTAGGTAATCTCCTTCTAAATAGAAAAGATCATTATATATCCTGCATATGTTGAGTAGTTTTTTTCTTCGTCATTACAACGTGCCAAGCTTAATTGAGTTTTAAGTATCTTTAGACGATTTACTACGAGATCTCGATTATAGTCGGTTCTAAGAATTTGGTAATTTTCAAGATCAACCAAAATGGGTTCTACTTCTTCACAACTGATTTTGGCTCCGGAGTCCGCAGTATTTAACATAAGGATCTATATGTTTTTGGGTTTTATTATTGAGTCGCCGAAGAAAATTCCTGGCTGGACTTACTTTTTGAGACAGAGTGCCTCCCTATTTAATTCGTTAGGAACTGTAGCAATAACTTCGGAATGAGGGGATAGTATAATATAATGCTTGTGGTCTCTATTTTGAGGCTTTTTTTTGTTCGTCCTGCTAGATAAGGCTTTGAAATGATTAGCCTTTTGGTTAGTAGTGATATCATTTACTCGTTTTCTTTCAGAGCCTAAAATTTTCAAGGAAGGCTTTGAAAGATACAGAGTAAATGATATCGCTATTAACCAAAAGGCAGTATCGCTGGATACTCGTCCCGAACAACCTACATATGTAGGTTTCGCTTGAGATAGCATGCTCGGATTCTCACATACTGGATTTTTGGACGAATTCCGACTGCGAACTAGTAAGCTTTGGATCATGAGGTAAATGAAATAATTAACGATTCGTATAAAGGAATTAATACTTTCCTTCGTTTCTTGGTATAAATCTCTTGTCACTATTCCATCTTTATTTTTCTACCCTACTCACGTTTTTTGCATCACTTAATTCTTTATTTATTTTAATTTGATTGTTACTTTTTTCCATTTTCTATTAATTCTTCCGATTGTCCTGATCTTTTGCTTAATTGTTCTCCACTTGAACTAATTTTTGAGTCAAGATGTCTTCCACTTTTTAGGAATTCATTACTCCAAAAAAAAATTTCGTCCTATTAAAATTGACTTCCGCTCCGCACTTTCAATTTTAGACACAATCAAAATTCCTCAGAAAATCGCTACCGTAAAATGGGGTGATAAGCGCCACAAAAAATTTTCAAATGAAAATCTACTTATGTTTTGCTACATTAAAATTACAACGGAAATCGGCCCATATCAATTGTGTATCTCTCTTTTAAGAATCTGCAAGAAAATTAGAGGTTTCGATAATGGGAAAACTTTATTTTTTGGAAAATCGCGATTTTTCGAAAAAGTCGAAATGGGGTGATAAGCGCCACTTGCAGAAAATGGACAAAAAGGTGTATTTTTGAGTTCAATTTCAATTTGTTTGTTATTAAAAAAAGTAAATTTGACATTTTTCGAACATAATTCTTGAATTTAAATTTCATTTAATTTAATTGAGAGAATGGAAACGAAACGTCGCCTTCGCATTTCAGGATGGGTTTCGAGCGACAGTTTCGCCATTAATTTTTTCGTTCAGGAACGACAACATTTTGTGTTTGTTTTGATTTTGGAATTGTGGCTTCATTTTGCCCGGGACCTTCTTTTCCATTCTAAAAGTATATCCCTAACTCTGTTGTTTTTGTAACAAACAAAACTCATTTAAAATATTTTTTCACTAAAAAACACGTAAACAAAAATGGCGCTTAACACCCCGCACTAGGGTGTCCCTTATATGACCAAAAGAAAATATTTTTCGAATTTGCTAACGCATACACCCTAACTTTTTTACAACTACTATGGCCTACTCACATGCGAAATAATATTCGTCTACGATGATTAGAACCCCTGCCGACGAGCCTCTAAAGTTTATCAAAATAAGCGAAATTTACCTCTTGTGGATATGTTGCTAGTTCAAAATACTTCACTATTCTAAGATAAAATAATAAACCAAAACATCAATTA